>JANIEQ010001149.1:0-34609 GCA_024708375.1 Oxalis stricta | reverse complement strand
CGCCGCTTCTTGAATTGAATTTTTTTTTTTTTTGGTAACAAAAAATAATAATGAGCGTAATCGTGAGGCTGCAGAATTAAAATAAAATCAGTCTTTAATGGAGTTCTAAAATCCAGACAAGAGTTGACAGTTTAGGTTTAGGTATCCACCAGTCAAACACAAAATCAATGGCTGTCTCTCTCTGATCTTTATAAAAGGTGCTAACTTTGAGCTCCCAAAGGGTCTCTCCATAACCCTATTCGCTAATTTTGGTAATTTTTCTATTCTTCACCTTGATTTAGTGTTGTGTTATCCCTTCTCTATAAAATTTCCCAATTTTCAATTTTTGTTGCGTTGCGTGTGGACATAGTAGAACAAGTTATTCAAAATTGTTAACCGTTTCCGTTTGCGTTTCCTTTCTTTTTTTTGGCTGCATCGTGTTGGATATATGTTTTATAGATTGAGAATTAGAATCTTGAAGATTTCTGGATATTCCCATCTGTGGAATCTAATCTAATATCTTGATTTCGTGTCAAAATCAATGTTTTGCAGGTTTCAATTTGATCTGAAACTAGAATATCTCTGAGCTTTTATAGAAGTTTGGGACTGAGCTAAGTTAAAGTTGTATTATAAAGTTGGATATATCAGCTGCCTGTAAGTAATGGTTGATGATAATATAGAAGACGGTTATTCATCTTCCCACTGTAAATCCACTTGGGAGATTGCCTATTTTCTATTATGGCGTGGGGCACATGCTCAACGATATCACTGCAGCCTGCTGGTTTACTTATCTCTTAGTCTTCTTGAAAGATATTGGCCTTTCCCCAAGGTACCGGATTGAAAATGTTGCTATCTTATTATTTGTCCATGCATTTTTCATGGACCGTCGATTTCTATGATAATCGGAATATTGTTTTCAAAAATAAATTTGTTCTTATAGGGATTCTGCTTATGTGATGCTATCGGGTCAGGTTGCAGATGGATTTGCCACGGTGTTTACCGGTGAACTGGTAAATATTATATTAAAGAAATCTCTTTGATGCGTCATTTACTGTCAAGCTGTGATTTTGATGCACGGGTTACATAATTTGAATAAGTAAAAACTGTAAAATGCACTTCGAATTGGATTTTTGTTCATTTTCTTCTTTTGGGCTGATCTATTTTTTTTGGTTCCCTTCATGTTTGCTCCTTTTTTGTTTTCTTGGTTTAGATAGACAGATTTGGACATTTCAAAATATGGCATGGGGCAGGATCTATTTTGGTAGCGGTTTCGTTTTCCTCCGTTTTTGGTGGCTGCTTTCCATGTAAAATCCTCCATACTTGTTCAAAGATAGTAGAAACTGTCTCTTATAGTGTGTTTGCTGCAATATTCAATGTGGGGTGGGCAGCTACTCAGGTTTCACACATGTAATGATCTACTTTTGAATCTTCGTCTTGAAATTTGTATAGAATCACCTAAACGGATTTCTAATGTCATGAACTACAATTTCTTTGTTTAAGGGCGATGGTCAATTGTATAACAGGGAATTCAACAAGCAGAGTAGCACTAGCAAGCTGTCGTAATGCCTTTACAATGGTCTATTTCTCTACATTTTGACTATTTTTCATATTTGTTCTACACAATTCAAACTGGTTTTAATAATTCTTTCTGCAGGTTGCCAACCTCGGTCTATATGCAATTGCTTTAATAATATTTGAAGTTAGTAGTTGGAAAAACCCATACTGATATACAGAATCAGGTATGCTTTTTCAAAAGAGTTTTTATTGCAATTTTTCGAAGTCCTCTCCTCTCCTCTCTTCTGCATTCTGATATTAGATGCTTTTGAATGAATGAGCAGTACCGCTGGATTGCTTACGTATCGATTGCCATTGGATGCTGCTTTGTTGGTGTTTTTCATCTTGGTATTAAAGAGCCAAGGTATATCAAAATTTCTAATACTATGATTCACTTACCCATAAGCCATATGTTTAAGTAGCTAAGTCTGAATGAAAAAGGCAGTACGTAACTTATGTCGTTATAATGTAGATTGACAAAGGTTGATGTAAATGGAAATATTCGCACGAGGATTACATGGGCGTACTGGTTCAAGAAACTGTTATACCACCAAGTTGCTCTTGTTTATATGCTAACTAGATTAGTTACTAATGTGTCATCAGGTAACTATATATGTTTCTTTACCCATTAATTTTTCTCTTGGTTTACATCTTTCTGATTTTTATGGCGAGAACTTCCTTTTGATCAGGCTTATCTTGCATTCTACGTCATTGATGACTTGCGCATGCCCCAATCAGCTAAAGCTCTGGTTCCAGCCATCATCTTCATTTGCAGCTTTGTTGTATCGATCATTATGCAGGTTCATTCTCAGTCCTTTGGCTCCATGCTTAAAAACCAACAAGTCAAAATTGTTCGCTTTTGAATTGATGACGTTTTCCATTATTTACAAACATTAGGAGATTGAATGGACTGCATGGAGACTGAAAGTATACTATTCTGCTGGGGGAATTCTGTGGACCTTTTCTGGTGCAGCCATCCTTATATTGCCAGCCAGCTTGAGTTCTTATGTCTATGTCATATCGATGTTTATCGGCATAGCAAATGCTTTAATGACGGTATGAATTCTTATTCTCGTCTCTTTATTTAGTTCAAGATTTGTTTATTTATCCGTGTTACCTGGATTAATGGTCTGATGGTTAAGCTCCGCCTCTCTCTCTCGAGAGGTTGAAAGTTTTGAATCCCTGTAGGAAATGCAGAAAAAAAATTTAATTTAATTTAAAAATGAATGATAACAGGTGACTGCAATTAGTATGCAAAGTGTCTTAATTGGTGAAGATTTGAATGGATGTGCATTTGTGTGTGGATCACTGAGTTTCCTTGACAAAATGTCGTGTGGACTCGCCTTGTACGTTCTTCAGTCTTATCAGAGTTCCTCGTCTACAATTTCTCCTGAAACTACCAATTTATCGTTTGGGTACATCTCGGTGACAAGATATGGGTTAGGTCTTCTTCCCGGCAATTTGTTCACTTATCGGCGTCGCTATTACTTGCACAACAGATCTACATACCCCCTCTTACAAGAAACCCTTAATAGAACAGCTTCTAGCATAGCATAGAACACCAACACACGACAGCCTGGTAATTTCGCGTTACCAGGGAGACAGATTTATTTTCTTGTGTAGAACTACAATTCCCTTTTTTCTTTATATGAGATTAATTTGCAATTCTGATAAATTATAAGTTGAGAAAGAATGAATTTTTAATAATAAACAACGTCATCGTTCTTTTTGTGATTTACAAAGGCTTCAACAGTTTCATTACTGGCATTTGCACGTTGCTGCACAACAAGAACAGAGGATGACACTTTGAATTGCACAAGTACATCTCCGACCGCTCCGAGCTCTGGGGTTTCGCTCCAATCCACTAGCCCTGACGTCAATGGTGATGATCCTTGTTTCCCTTATCCGACGATATATAATTGAACTCCGTCATAGCTTCCCTTTATAGCCTCCACGGTTTCCTCCACGCTACTTAACTGCTTCTCCAGATAAAGGAACGATTCATCGTTCATCGTCTTGAACCTGAATTGGTTTACGTATGCATTATCAAGCCGCTTCTCGTTTTCCATGTTGCCGTCGATGTAGTTCAGTTCCACTCTATTCGGGTCCAAGAGGAATCGTATCACGGTTAGAGAGACGTTGGGAGTCCTCGCCATCCTCCACGCGCAAGCCAATGCCTCTCGGTCGTCGGGCCCCCTATGAAGATCATTACAATGCTGAAATCTTCCCGATCGCTGCCGACTCTGACGGAAGAGTTAATATTGGGTTGAAACCCGCCTAGTCCACGGTCGACGAGGAGGCCGACGGAGCAAGGTGCGTTCTTCAAGATGCGTAGATTGACATGTCGGAATCTCAGGGCTACCATCATCTTTTAGATCTCCGTCAGTCGTCGTTTGCTTGTGAAACGGAATGATGATCAGATCAACACTCTTATCTTGTGCGATGTTAACTATATCTTTGTGCATCGTGTTGTAAGGGGAAACAACTGATAAAGGATGGACAATCAATCCTCCACGGCTAGATTCTTCCATACGTACAAAGGAGCTGAAGATTTCGTCTTCTTCTAATTCAAATTTCTCCTTTAAAGTGTCATGAACGATGAGCATCGCGGTTGTGCGTCCCGTGAGCTCCACGAGTCGTAGTGCGAAAACGGTTACCGGAGATCTCATGGTTGCATTTGAAGCCTGAATGAAGTTGATAATGGACGAAACGTGTCGTATTGAATGGACACATGTGATCACCTGAAGCGGCAAGGTTAGGGTGGCTCTTTTTCTAAAACTGTGTGCCTATTTTGCCTGAATCGCTTCGTTGGCTTATAAACAAGCCGGATCAGAGGTCCCACCGATATTGTCATTGCAAGACACTCTATTATTACCTCTGTAAATTGCGCTTGGTTGAAGCCCTGAAATCCATATTTCTCAGAAATTATTATATGAATATATTACATGTCTCGAATTCGATATCGTCGAATGGTATTCAAGCTTTGGTGCAATCGAGGATATGTGTAAATGACCAATATCGAATTCAAGACGATTTTCATAAGTGTGAATGACCATTATCTCATCCGAGAGACGATATGCATCAGTAAAGATCGTGAACTGTGATTACGTACCAATAAGTCACGGCCGGAATTGACGATGATAAGTGCCGAAACACCTTTGGTGTTCATGAAAACCCCAAGGCAGAACCCTTCCAAGAATCGGAAACCAAGGCAGAAAGAAACCAGACAAGTTCCAATGATCTTGCCTTGAGCAAGCAATGACAAGTTCCAAAATGGGACTCCACCATGGTCTGTGGGCTGCTCTAATTTCCTTCAATAAGAATGCATGGTTGAATCAGAAGTCCACTGGTCAAAAAAAATGCCGGCATCAAGATTCCAGTGACAAAATCTTCAAGCTTTTCCATAACCAGAGTTCCGAGTTTCCCGGGAGGTATAATGACACCAAACATGAAACAACCCACAAATGAATTGGAGCCTAATACATCGGTTATGAGTCCAAACAAGGCTACCATAGTAATAACGATGTACACGTGAAATCGTTGTAAGGCATTTCCTTTTGTTTTCGTCCTGATCAAGCAATCTATGGACGATAGGACGGAGCACGAACCAAGAAAATAAAGGAAAATGAAGGGTAGGGAGGACTTTAACAAGAGACATCCACATTGTAGCCGTGTAATTCGAGGCTTTCCAGTCCGGTTACTGCAATGACAAAAAAATCAAGAGGTGATGTCATTCAAAAGGGCACAGATCAACGCCGTTTTTCCGATATCGGTTTGCATGAGCTTTAAATCGGAAAGGAGCCTGGCCACGTCCGGGAAGCTCGTGACGCTCAGAGTTAATGCCAAGAAAGTAGTACCGGTTATCGATGGCGTGGGTTTTCTGAAAAAGTATCGCACAATTACGAAAAGTAACGGAGATAGGATTCCGGCGATCGAAACGCAAAGTGGTTTCAGACCAACGTGCATTATTGGGGTCACGTCCATTTCAAGTCCTACTAGGAACATGTAGTACATTAATGATATATTTGAAACCATCTCTAACACTAAAGTCTTTTCGAATGGGAATACTTGTGTATTGAATTCCTCAAGAGATGGAGCGAAATCAAGTAACCCTGGACTTAACAAAACTCCACCCTGAAAGAAAATTCAATCATACATATATATATCAGAGAATTATTTATATTCTAAAAATCTAATTGCAGGGTAGATTATATAGACAGAATAATAGACATATCGCTTAAACAAAAGATGTATTCTGCGTCGTAAAAGTTGAAAGAGAGGATTACTCACCAGAATACACGAGACGAGAAGAGGCGGTTTTAGAGGTTTAAGAATAAAATTAGTCAATCGAGTTAAGAGAATGATGAGGAGGAGTTGAAGGGTGAGATAAGGGAAGTATTCCGTCATGGGTTGGTGAAGCCATGGCGCATCGCTACTCGCATTGTTGCTCAGCGTTGCGTTGAAGCACGCGATCAACTCACTCTCGATTCGACCGTATAACGTGTAGTTTCCCATTTCATATCCTTTGTTCCTCGACTCCATTTTTCTGATATGCAAATTAACCAAACCAGAAAATTTGTGTTTAAACTATCTTGTCTTTCTTTATACAAAATGTTAATTTGTTTTAAATTTTGTTGTAGCTAAAATATATGTTTAGAAACAAATGTCTCAAAGATTTGGTTGCTTCTCCTGGTTTGCCAACTCAAGATTTTTTTCCTTTTATTTTTTCTGGACAACTGAATGTTTTCTTTAGTATTTACTAAAATGATATTTTAAGTTGCAACTTATTAACTCTTTCAAACAAAAGGGCTAAATTGATTTTGATGCCAAAGGTGGTAGGTAGAGGATGTGTAATGGTATTGGTTTTATCTTTTCTTGACAAGCAAATATATCTCAAGTAGAAATATTCCCACCTCATCTAAAACCCAATTGAAAATATAACTATTATTATTACTTTCCAATCTAACCAAGGCTTGTTGTCAAGCGGTTATCGGGGGTGGGGTTTTATATATGGAGATCATGAGGTTGATCCTCCATGGATGTGGGGATGACTACCCCAAAACCGATTAAAAAAAAAAAACTATAACGTCAGACCTGACCTAGGTAAGTTTGTAATTTTATCACTACTATAATTTTCTAGAGGGATAATTATATTTATTACGATGTCACATTTACTGAGGGATAGTTTTTGGTATCTAAATATAGACAGGAAGTAATTTTGATGGTTGCTAAAAGCAGAGCAGTTACACTATCTTTTTGAAATAACTGACATTACAACACTTTGATGCAATCATTGAAAATATCATATCCCAGTTACAAAAATGATTTAATTAGAAGTGTATATAACTCAGTAATTTCTGTTTAAGCACTATACATACTATGCTATTGATATTTCAAACTTATGTTACAAGATACATATATTGGCTTAGACAATGCTAAATATTTGATGGACGACAATATTAACACCATGTCCAAAGTTAGGCGTGATCATGCTCGAAGCTTGATAAACGAGAGTCTGATAGAACGGTAAATATTTGTGTGTCTACAAAAAGCTGCAAAAAAAGGGCAACATTGCTTAATCCATTTTGAGAATTTTTGATAAAGAACTTACTGTATAAGGAATTTGAGAGCTAGAGTGTACCTTAATAAATGCTCGGTCCCTGCTTGGAAAAGAATCAATAAAGCTATCCTTAAGAAGTAAAGAAACCTGAAAGTATATATAATGTTAAACCAAAGATTTAAATAGCGGTCCAAATTAGGGCATCATAAATTTTCAGAGGACGAAGATAGATTTATTCTAACCCTGTCATTGTTTGATTGTACACTAGTTATTGTATGTGACCTCAAATCGGCGCATAGAGATTCCATGTATCGTGTCATCACAAACAGAAAATGATTTGCGGCCTCGGCCTGAAAAATAAATATTTTTTCAGGCAATAGAATTCTGCAAGTTTAAGAATAACATTTGAAAATCTTAAATTTTCATCACCTGAACTTCACTGCACCTATAAACTGGATGTTTTTTGGCAAATGAACTTTCTAAAGTCATCCTTCCATGAACTGGCACGAGCTCAGATAGAAGTTCTTTATGTCGTGGAAGTGTTGGCAGCTGACATGTCTTCACCTGTTCAAATACCGATTTCAATAAAGTGTAGAAGAAAAAAATTCCAGCAAAACTACATAAGGAGTATTATTGGAGGTTTTGAAATATAAGGACCAATATTGAGTTTTTATAAAACTACAGGTACTAATTTATATATTATTCCCTTCATATTTCTTGATCTGCTTCTAGGAATTGTAGGCTTGCTGCACATGGCATATACTAGTATGACAAAGTAAACGGTGTTACTTTACGCCATAGAATTTCGGACTCGATTATGATTGCAAGAATCACTTATCAGCGAAGAAACCGACACTAACCTCATCATTGTATAAATCAACAAAAACAAGGTTAGATGTTTTGATCTTCATGTCAGGAGGTTTATCTTGAACACCAACCTGCAAATGTAAAAGTAATTCTGTTAGAGATAATCAAAATGATAATCTATGCATAAAGATACTTCTCAACCACGTCTGTTTTTGGGAAAAATAGAGATAAAAGGCGAGAAGCAGAAATTAGAGCAGAATTCTTTCTATTAACAAAAATCCTAAGGAATCACTTAACGCTTACAATAAAAGGAACTGGCGCATCAAGAAAGTCAAACATCGTATTTGGTAGAACCTGACAAAGTTCAACACAGAATCATCGACAATGAAACTTTGGAAAAATAAAACACAAGTTACCAATTTTATGGATCTTACAGGAAGTAATAAACTCTGCCATTGAAATGGTTGGATCACAGGAATAAGGGACAACACAGCGGCAGATAAAAGTCCCTACATCATATGAAAAGTGTTTCATGCTCATGAGGGAAAAAAGAAAGAACGGATAAAGCTGCAAAGAACAAAGCATAACTTGCATAACACAGTAATATATTTCCAGTAACAGATTCACTCACAAGGTTAGGGCATATAAACACGACTTGTTTCTCAAGTAACACTCCTGAAATCAGTGTCAGAACCTAGAACAAATATAATAAAATACAGATGTGAAGCCCAAAATTACTCAATAGGAAAGAAACAAAACATAATGCAAAGAAACTCGTTGAAGGGGGCATTACACTTTCAAGTGAAAGAACACGACAAATAGTAGCAGTTGTCCATATTGATAGCGCAAGAGCTTCCTCAGCAGCAGCCAACTTTGCATTGACCTTTAGAAAAATGATTTTGTTTTTCTTTTAGCGAAAAAATGAACCGAGCTTACGACAAGATGGAAAACAATGAATAAACAAAGAAGTACCTTAGCAGGCTCACATGAATTTAAATACTTTTGATAAAAAGATGAGAGCAGAAACAGGAGGTCGATTATATTCGATGGCTTGTAAATGGTCGAGTGGCTGAAAAACTAATTTCTCTCCTCGTTGGGGAACAGGTAACGAATGATAGGCACAAACTATCTGTAGCAACTCGTTTTTGTTCTCCTATCAAATCAAAGAAAAAAAAAAAAAATCACCAAAATCTAATGAAAAGAGCCAAATGAGACATTATTAATATTCCACAAGACTAGAGCACTAAAGCTCTACTAACCCTGGCCCAGGCCATCACTACTTCATCCCCAAAAATCTTTTTCGTGGTTCCCAAAAAGATCATCATCTTCATCTTCCGACATTACACTTCTAGCTGGACTGCCAAAAGTAAGAGCACAAAGTTATACCATAGAAGAATATTACCACTATAACAAAAATTAAAGTCTTTACCTGAATAGGGATTCAGAACTCCCAAAACGCTCCAATTTTCGGCTCCTAGACCCAATTTCCGGAGAAACAAAACAACTTTCAAACGTCTCTCTCGACGACTCGCTATGATTTTCGTCAGATGTATCATCGGCATATTGCGTGTTTTTCGCGTAATATCCTTATCTGATTCTCTGAAATCTGAAGCTTCACTAGTAGCGACACTGCCATCATCTGATATAATCCCGGCCGCTGCAGCCGAAAGCGCTGCAGCATTGTCCACGGGAATTGCAGTAGCCATTATATCGGCAAAGTCCCTATCAGGTGAGGCTACATTCTTATTTGGGACCAAATCAGTTATGGACATATCTGTTACAAACTGTGTCATCCTATTTAGACGTTCCTGTGCAATAATACTGTTCAACATCTCATAATGTAGCTCAAAGAAAGGAACTCTTGTTAGCATACAATAGCAGCGGGGAGCAGAAACCAAAAAAACGACTGCATCCTCCTCTTGGCCTCCGAGAAAGAGGTGATTGGCTGCCCAATATTCCAGGTGGCCTCTGAACAATTTCTCTTACGTGCAAGCAAACACCATAAAGTGTAGCATTATCTGCAACCTAATCAAATACCAAATAAATAAATGTAACCTTTTTTTCAGAACCCTTTATGTATTCGTTTGTAACAAGTCACCTTAAGAGAAAAAAATGAATGACGAATCGTCTTTGCTCAAATGCTCCTGTTGAAATAGCGATTATCAAAATGTTAATTCGAATACTACTCTGACAAAGAGGATAAAACGTCAAATCAGCATTGAGGGAACTATCATTATCATAAGAAGACACTTTCACATACCTGTCCATAAACAAGTACATTTAAATCGCTTAAGGATGGAGTTCCTCTCTGCCAACCGTGCCTGCCAATCAATCAAAATCATAATGAATCAATCATACAGTTCACAAATATATAGTATTTAAAGCAACCAAATTAAATTTATTTTAAACAAAAAAACGATGGGAGTGACATATTTTTCACCTGAATGCGTCTCCCTGGAAAACAAAGTGTAGCTAAATCCTTCATACGCAGAGCTAATCTCTTTCCAGGAGGGTACTTTAAATAGTATCTGCAGAATTCGCGGGACACGATGAAAACTCAGAGTAAAAATACTAAAACTTGTTATTCCAATTGGTGATAGCAAATAGAATAAAAAGGGAAATGCTTCAAGGGAAATACTATTTAGCTATGTTTGTAACCTGAGAATCTAGCTTTGGAGCTGATGGGCCTGGTTTCTTCTATTGATAGATTTGGAGTTTGCCATTTGTCTTTCCCACTTCTTCCTACTCACATATGCATCTTCAACTGCTTCAAGATTTGCATCTGGTGGAAGCCCTGAAATAATAAAGTGTTCAAACAGTGTAGTTGGCTCCTATAATTTGTATGGTCCTAGCATCCAGCAAAACCTCATCACTTAAACTCATTATGCACAAAAACTAAAATAAATGAATTGCAAAACATCTAAATTGCGGATTACTTCTTTTAAATTGGAACATCTAAGCATGAATTTAAATTACAGAAAGGAGGTGATTTTCAATACCACAGCTTTGGAGTGAAGCTGATACCAGTTGACGTTTCTGGTTAGCCAGTACTTCCAGGATTGAAACTTGAAAAGTAAGCATCATCCCCTTGAATGGCTACCCCATTTCCAAGCTCTCTGGCCAGAACTTTTGAACTTTTGGATACCATTTGTATTCTTATTATGTAAAACTTCACTTTGAGCTCGTCTATGCCCTGGAGCTTGGATTGGCGACGCGCCGGTTTTTCTCTACAGCACCGCCGTCTTCTTTCGAACCCATTTCAATTTCAAAACACTTTATTTGATTTTCATATTTCTAAATGCATCATCATCATCACTCATTCCCTCAATAAAATGTCATCTTTAACTTGATTAAAGCCCCAAAGCAGCATAACACGAAGCATAAACAACACCAAATAAATAAAAAAGCGACCTTTTGATTGTCCCTGATCCTCTTATTAGCAACAAAACCTAAAATGTTATTGAACACATAACATTCATCTCAAATCAAATAGCTTCAGGGCACAATAAATTTATCCTGAATGTAAAAGAGAGGAACGGAATTCCGGCATTGCAAAATCAAGTTGACGTTGGGAATGTCGGGCAAATCAAGGATTCAAGCATTATTAAAAATCAAAACTTTGTAACGGAAATTTGAAGAGGGTAGAGGATAATTAATGCAGGAGCAACAACAAGAATAAACTTTTTAAAAGGAATTTTGCAGACCTGTTTTTTTTTTTTTTGAAACAAATGTTGTGCAGACCTGTTGCTGTCTCTGTCTGTGTTATGGGAAATTAAAGAAGAATTTTTGTTTGGGGGGGGGGGGGGGGGGGGGGGGGGGGGGGGGGGGGGGGGGGGGGGGGGGGGGGGGGGGGGGGGGGGGGGGGGGGGGGGGGGGGGTTTTTAACAGGTGAAAGGTAAAAAAAGATGGGAAAGGGAAGGAGGGAGGAGGAAATGCTAAAAATGAAGAAAATTTCATTACTTTTCGGTTGAGAGAAAATAAAGGCAAAGTAAAAAAATGTGTCCTTTTTATGGAGTGCTTTGGGAAAAATTACATTTGATCATTTTATTTTTTTACAGTGACAATATAGAATTTTACATGTTGTTACTTGTTATTAAAAGGTAAAAATTGAAAAATGAATAATGCCTTGCCTACCCACTAATGTTTATAAACTTTCTAGTGGTGAGACAATCGACTAATAATTGTTGTAACTTGTAACACTTATAAACTGAGAGTGCTAAAAGCGCGGTGTTCCGACGGAAACATGCCGTATACATACAATAACGATAACGGGTGCTTACGGTCAGTACAAGAAAGTGACTGAAACATCTTTACGAATATTCTTTGAAATGCATTGACAAGCAATACCTCATGCAAAACCATACAGCCTGATATTCAACCGAAACTATCGATAAAACGAAAGTATACAAACCATACATTAATAATACGAAAATGCTAATATGCCTAATCACATATTTAAATAAAGATCAGAATTATAAACTACGATTTTATCTCCGACGTCAATCGAACCCACGTTTCATAACACGGAGTGTTATTCCACGTAAACAAATTCATGCAACAAATTCAATTTTAAAACGACAGGACTTAGATGTTTAGCTTTAAGTGTTGGGGGTATTGGTCTTTATTAAAAAATGACATCTGGATATTTAAATAACACATCATCCACTTAGAATCACAGTCTACTTACCGTTTGTTAAACAAGTAAGTTAACGCCAGTTTCTTTTTGTTTAGAATTAACGCTAATTACGTTAACAAAAATAACGTCTTGACGCTTTCAAGTCCGACACGATCCACCACCGGCCACCGCCATACCTCTATCCTTAATTAAATAATTAATTAATGTCTTGTTGAGGGAAAAATGATCGAAGTGGTTATCTTTTAATTCCTTTTTCTGTACCAACTCCCGCCAAACTTTTACATTGTAATCGAAGATCTGCATTTGATTCGATAAGAAATAGTGAAGAAACATAGGATCAATTCCCTAGAAGCCATAGCTTGATCGCTGATTGTTGTGTTCTATAATTAACCCATTGCACAACCCACAAGAATGGTTAAACGACCATCTATCGCATCAATTAATTTCGATCGTCGACGTCGAAGCCACCTCCATCACACTCCACGCCGACCGTCGTGCACGGTGGAAATCCAAGTCATATCCCAACTATCCTCAGCCTAAACACACCCATTTCTTTGGTATCTCGTCGGAACTCTTTAGACAACCGATTTCTCGCTATGGGTGTTTCTGAATCGGCGGCTATAAAAAATCAGGTGGGATTTTCGAGAGGACAATAATAATAGCTTGAATTTGTTTTAATTAATTAACTGGATGTGTCAAAAAAATTATGAATAATTTAAGGAATTGTGTGGCGACGATAAAGATATGAAGGAGGTGGTGGCAAGTGAGATCGACGGGATAGAGGTAGCGGCTGAGGAAGAAGGAGATATGAGTATTAACGGAAGCTTAACGTCGTCTTCTAACAGTTAAATTTCAAATTGAATGATGTGTTATTTAAATATCAAGATGTGATTTTTAATAAAGACCAGTACCCCAACACCTAAAACTAAACAACTAAGTCATGTCCGTTTTATTTTTGAATCTCAAACATTCCTCATATATTTTAATACATTATGATACTCCCAATGTTACATGTTTTGTTTCAACCATACCTTTCAAACGTAAATGCATGAATGTGATGTACTAAAAAATCAGTGATTTTTAATGGAATAGATAACAAGACAACCTTGTCATGTGGCTGAAATACCCCTAATGTGTTACAAAATTTGGCTGAAATACCACTAATGTGTTATAAATTTTGATTTTGTCAATGATCAACTTGAGAGGAATACAAACAAAAAATTGATCCCTGGATGTAGTGGGTGGTGAACCGCTTTTCTTCCCCGAAAATTGAATGACCGAGCTTGGATGGCGAACAAGATTTGGCGAACAAATAAAAAGGTCCGTCAAAATATGTTTGAGTGACGTCTAGTCAGCTGATGAGAACCACATTTAAACACGACACGTATTTGGTTATGTGTCATTTGGTTGCCACCAATCGAAAATTTTGTTATAATTATGAATTGGTCCTCAAATTATTTCAAACGAAAAAAAAGCCATTAATTACTTACGGGATTCAACTGTTCTAGGGTTCAAGCTCTTTAAAGTTCAAATATAGAGAATAACAAAAAAAAAATCCCAAAATTTCAAAAACCCTAAATTGCATCATCTATCCAGATATTAAAATTGGTGTTTCACTATTACGGGATAGCGAGATCGTATTGACTTGTACGGCCTATAAGGGATGAAGAGGCCAATGTTGCACTTCTTGATTACACGAGCTCCCGAGTACTCTAACTCTCATCCTTTAAAGTATTTTTTATTAAATTGTTGAAATTTTCTCACAAGTTTGTGTAAAACTTCTTTCCCTTATTAGTGAGAATGGGAAGATTCTATGAATCAATCGGTTTAGTAGACATTTCTTAAAAATACTTTTGTTTAGTCTTTTCAAGCACATAAGTTTGGTAGTCTTCTTCCAAGGACAAGAAGATTATATATTTATTAATTCTTGTGAAACTTTTGCTGTTTTCGAACGTCATAGAAAATTGAATTGAACTTGATTTTACTTGCCATGTAGTTAGTTGTAGGCGTAACTGCGAGATCATTTTCTCTCAATTTTATTTAGTTACTTTGACTTTTATTTGAGCTGATTGCATCACCAATCCATAAATTAGAGTCTAGAGATTTGTGTCCAACAAAGTAAGCATTATCATAGAATGTGAATAATGTTGCTCTATGGTGGGTATATATATTGATTCAAGTATATGACTAGATCGAAAAAAAGAGTTGTATGGAAATATGTATTCATGGAATTCTCTCTTTACCTACATAAGTACTTGACTTGGTCTTTTCTCTCTTTTCTTAAAATATATATCTTATATATTGCTAAGTGGGAATGATAATATTAAATCATTGAATTGAAATAGCTTATATATTCTATTCATATTTTAAATGACAGGTTTTGGGGGTAAAGAGAAGGCAAGTGTCCCTCGATGATTGGTTCAAAGTGTGAGAGACAAGGTCGTGATTGTTGAAGAGATGACTTTACAAAAAGTCTTTGATGTTTTGGACAAAGTGTTGAAAGAACAGTGATGAAGAAACAACAAGGCAAAATGAATGGATCTGCGGCAAAATCCGAGAACGTGTCGAAGGTCAAGTTTGTATAATTATCAACGAATTACAATAGTTAGTTAGATGAGAATATCATATTTTATAAGTTTATATACAGTCTTGTTGGATATTCTCTACTCAAGCCGAAATATTAGTAGTAAAATTTTGATGCTACAAATGAATTCAAACACTAATAATACCATGCTCAAGTGATTCTATTTGTCTACAACGAATATAATTCTGAAATACATGAATCGGAATTGTAGAGAAGAAAGTTTCTTGAAGCTCTATTCGAGAGATTGTTCTTATGTGTTGGTCTTAAGATGAATTAGTAAAGACTTGAGTTTTTCCAAGTCATAAAAATTCCTACAGATTAAGTCTTTTTCGGTTCATAAGACTTTGAATATCCAGATATATGACTGAAAGAAGTTATTTTTCTTTTCTTCCTGCGAGTGTAAGTATCAGTTTTTGAGAATAACTCGTTACTTGTCTTGTAAAATTAGTAACTTGTGTTTGTATGTTGTGGGTTGATGGCTTTTTAAATTTAAAATATTTAGAATCAATTCATAATTATAATAAAGTTTTGTATTGTTGACAAACAGTGACACATAACCAAATACGTGTCGTGTTTAAATTGGTTCTAATAGTCTGATTAGACGTCATATAAACATATTTTAACAGGTGTTAAGGGTGAAGGGTATGATTGAAACAAAACATATAACGTTGGGGTATCATAATGTATTAAAATATATGAGGGATATTTGAGATTCAAAAATGAAACATTAGGGGTATGATGAATGGTTTTGCCAATTAAAAATTGGTTTTTTTCTTCTTCTTCCCCTTTGTCTTTCGTTCTAATTATTTCCAAATTACTGTCTGAGAGTGTCGAGATTTTTGATTTCATGAAAGGGGTAGTTGTTGTTTAATCAGTTTTTGAAATTTTTGAAATGAAAGAAACGCCTGATATCGAAATTGTGGATATTAGTTCCGACGATGAGGCGGAATTGGATTATGATTGGCTATCGAATCTTCTAAAAGACGATCAAAATGAAGCCGTCCCTCTAAAGATGTAACACGCCACAAGAAGTCGATCTCTCCTCTAATGACGACGACGGCGGTGACGATGACGAGGTCGTGGTGGTGATGGTGTCGGAATTCAATCCTAAGCCGGCACGCCGCACGACGAAAAACAATTCGTCGAAAGATGTTTGTAAACCGACAATGAAGAGGGTTGACGATGACGATTGTGTAATCTTGGACGATGATCCGGATAAACCAAAGGCAAGTGGTTGCTGATGATAATGATGATGATTTGTGACTCCGATGAATTGGTTGTCGTTAGCCAGAAAGGACAGGTATTCCATTCAATTCAGACTCATCAATTGTTGGCTTGCTGTAAATTGATTTGCTCTACTTAGTAATTGAAGTTCAATCGTTTCGACAACAAACCAAATTGCGATTGCAATTTTTTCCCCAGATGATTATAATTTCTGTAGTATGCATTCTGGTTGTTTGTATTCAAATTTAGGGATTTTTCCTGCTGCACGAAAACTAGGAAGTACAAAATTGCAGTGCCTGGCACGAGTCTTAAACTGATGCTATTTTGGTTTGTTGCAGATTGCTTGCAAGGATTATCCACATCCAAGGCACCATTGTGCTCAGTTTGCCTTCTCTTCTACCCCACATGAGAAATATTGTGAACAGGTAAATACACGTTAAAGCGTAAAACTTTGTTAATACAGTGCCAAAAACTAGATTTGTGACATTTTGGATATTTCTTCCCAACTGCAGTGTCATTGTTATGTCTGTGATTCTATTGCACCGTGTCTGTTCTGGGGAACGGGCCTCTCTACAAATGACCACTGTCATGCAAACCGACAAAGAGGAGCTATGGAAAGATAGAAGAAGATCCTTTAGGCTGACAAAAGATGGTGCAGTACAAAATTTTCCTCATATTTCTCTCCCTGTGGCACCACCAGTTCCCCCTCACAATCTGGCACCCACCATTATCCAAACGACTCAGGTATCCATGCAAACTGTAATCAGGCCTTGCTCTTCAATGACTAGTCATCATCATGTCACTCCAAACGTGTACAGAAGCCCACAGCCTCCAAATATAATTAGAAGAAGTGGGTTCCAGCAGCGTCACACAAATCCTCACCACGTCACTTGGTGTAAGGAATCCTGTCATCCAAAAGCACGGAGGTGCTAATTATGTTAACTCAGCTTCTCGGTTACAGCTTCTAATAATACTAGCTCAGTCAAAAGGCCAGGATATGCTAGGGCTACCTTGCCCCCAAACCATCGTACTGCACATTCCAATAATAGAGGTGGCCGTAGATTACGATATTCCCAAATTCCTGGGAATATCCATATTCGTCCACCACTATCCTCCTCCTAGGCGAATGGGAGACTGTCCCGAAGTGAACTCATACCAAAATATCGGCAATGGCGGTGTGGCAAATAGGAGTACTGCCCTCTCACCCACCGATTTTCAGTCAACCTGTACCTCAACCTTACAATTTCCATGCACACTGCTCCAAATCCTTTCCCATACTTATTGCGGCCTAAGTAAACCAACCATGAGCAACATCCCGTTCAAGCTACAGTATCTAGAGGGAACGAATCACCAGTCAGCCGCCAATTTGACTTCTCCTGTTAGCGTAAGTCCTCAGAATTTCCATTGTCCTGAGACGGAACTTACGAAATGGTTGTTGGAAGATGATCATCCTCATCCATATGACTGAACTGAATAGTTTACCGCCTACTGAGTTTGATCCGGGTTATTTGTTTGCTGCTGATTCAGGATACTTGTGACATGTATAGAAAGGTGGTGAAATGACTACAATTTGGAAGATATGTTAGAGAGAAGGCTGCACAGAGAACTCGAGTTAATCGTAAGTTGGTTTGTGGTAGGCGATGAATACCGAATGAGCATTTAGTAGTAGCTTTTGTAGAAGCCGTTTAGACATATGTAGTAGTAACTCGAAATCTAAGAAAGAGGCTTGGGTTGTATGATTCGGATTGTTGAAATCATCAGAGCTCTTTTTATTTTTATACTTGGTAATAATATTCAATCAAAGTTAAATCTGCTCATAATTCTGAGCTTGACATTTTTTCTTAATGACTGTTTTTGTATTGCAAAACTCTTTAAATTAATACACGATAAATTAATAAACTTTGTAAGATAATAAATTTATTTTCTAAGATAATAATTGTCGGTCACGATTTTGGTCAATGTAAAAAATTAAAAAATTCGATAAAATAATAAAATAATAATTTTTCGAGAGATTCTTTTATAATTTTTGTCTCAAAAAAATCATAAATTAATAATTAATAAAAATTGAAAAAAATATATTCTTTGCTATTGAAATATGATTAGATAGTTGTGTATTGTTTACTCTTAAAGTTCAAGTCTATTGAAATGTAGCCATTGAAAACAACTGTGAGAACACAAATACAAGGTTATGTGCAACGTAATTAAGAGGCATAGACTAATTTGCTTTTTTATTTAATACATACAATATAATTACTTAGTTTATACGAAAATATGAATTACGTTGAATCGATTAAAAATTTTTTAAATTAATAATTATTAATTTATCGATAAATTAATAGCTACTACAATTAAATAAAATTTTTTCGATACGGCATTTAGCCAATTTATAGAATTTTAAACGTAATTATAGAAGTAAATTCTTAGAAAGAAGAAGATATTTATGGAATAAAATCATTCGTTCCGTTTTTATTAGACTTTTCATTTGTTTCAAAAAATTGAGATGTAAGATGGAGGGAATAGTTTTATTATTTAGGAGTATTCAGAAAGTATATTATTTATACTTTATATTTATAGTTTAATTTTCAACCATAATTTAAAATACATGAAACTCCCTTCTGTCCCAATAATTTTATTTTTTATTTCTACTTTGAAGTCATTAGTTTCTTTCAGGTAAAAATGTTATTGATGATAAAAGATTTCTTAACTACAGTAATCATAAAAAAAATTGGCGGCTTATATTCGATAGGGGGGATGTAGCTTCAGTCTTCTAGTAACTTATGGTCCTTTTTCGGCAAAATAAATAATGTTGAGGACTAGTTATAACATAGTCTCATTGATATATATATATAAATTCAATATCTAGAAAGACAGAGTCGAACAAGCAAAGAAGAAAAGGGTAGATGGCGCTATGGATGGATTCAGTGTCCAAACCCCAAACCCAAGCTGAGCTTGATGATCTCGTAGCTATTAACGCCCATCAAAGAGTCTGCTGCAATTGAACTAAAGGTTTGTCTTTCTCTTTTTCTCCTCTTAGAGGAATTTCTTCAAGCACCTGATGGGCAAAATAATTGTTTTGTTTTTTTAAAATGATTTTCTGGGTTTCATTGGATGTTGCAGGAGAAGGGTAATGAATATGTGAAGATGGGTAAAAAGCATTACAATGATGCCATTGATTGTTATACAAGGGCCATCAATCAGAACGCTTTGAGTGATCCTGAGACGTCTTTACTGTTTTCTAATAAGAGCTCATGTTAATTTGCTTCTTCAAAACTATAGACGTGCTCTAGATGATGCTCAACTAGCCGTTAAGTTGTCTCCTACCAATCTCAAGGTACTCTTATATGTTTCGATGTTCTTATTCAGATATTGTTTGTAGCCAATTAAGACATTATTCATGAAAGTAGGCTCTGTACCGTGCTGCCAAAGCCTCGTTATTTGTTCGAATTTGTTGTCGGAGGCTCTTTCATTTTGTGAAAGTGGGCTTCAGAAAGATCCTGGCAACAAGGAACTTGAAAAGCTTGCAAAGCAGATTTCTTCACTCAAGCTGGAACAGGAGAAGCAAAGGCTCGAGTGTCCAAGGCCATCGATGAAGCTAAGGTTGGATTGCCGCTCACACGTTTTACTTATATGAGTTATAACCCAAATGCTATAAATTTCTAGTCTGTAGATTCCTAAATGAAAATTGACGAATCACGCACTGGTACGCCCCTAGAACTGCATGAAGCCTAAAGTAGAGCGTAATCGGTTCATACTTCATTTGGGAATTCAAATTTGAGACAAATAGGAGAATCTTGTATTAAAAATGTCAGTATGGAGCTTTTTTCTCTCTATCATTCTACCACTTCGATTCCCTATTATGCAGAGATATTGTCTCTGCAATTGATGAGAGAGGGATGAAGATTGGCAAAGCATGGTATACCAAGAACTTACTGGAATGAAAAGAAAAAAACCCACTTTAGATAAAAACAAAATTCTCCACTCAGTCTGTTCTTCTTCTCTATGCCTAGGTTATGTCCAGTGACTTTATAGAGGACTTTTGTGAGACTGAAACATTTTCTGCCTCCATCTCCTGACATGATATCCTTTTCTATTTTCCTGTCTATTTTCTTATTTTCAAGTCAATTTACATTTGTTTGTTAAGTTTGTCTTGTCAAATGCGATGCTGGCATGACATTGTAAGTGCACTTTGTTGTCTCCTTGACTCTCAAAACATGTTTGCAGAAGATAGTCCAGCTTTGCCATGGATAATGAGAACCATTACACTCGTGAAGCCATCGAACTATACTTTGAAGTAAGTCGTTATTTTATTTCTTTCACTGGTGTGATTATCAAATGTCGGTGTTATGATGAATACAAACCGGATGGTGTTTTGTGTTATTCTCTGTTATATTGAGTGACCAACTAACAGTGAGATGAAATACTAACCGTATCTATATTGGATAGTGAAGTATTCTTATTTTTCCTTTCTTTCATCTTGATAATTCATGCTTCCTAAAAATTTTTGGTTCACCAGGCTGATTCTAGGAGCACGGCTATCTAAATCAAAGCTTTATCATTATCTGCTAGATGGGACAGCTGGCGCTAATGCAGAAGTCATTGCTGATGAAAGTAAGGATGGAATTGAGGAATCTCAAGGCAACTCCAAAGGTTTTGCTCTATGCCTATTACACGTAGCTATTTTATTCAATCATTGAGGTTTTGCAGGCCAATATATCCTTTTTCTAGTCTGAAAATTCTACTGTCCCTATTTTGTCAGGCAACGGTCGTTCTAAATTTGTCAAAGTAAACGAGAGAAGAACTCTTCATGATGTATTGAAAGAGCCTAATTTTATCATCCCGGGGATTCCAGGTTTGTCTTCATCTTCTCGACAGTGTTATTGAACTCCTAATTTCGCGAGCATGCTCATGCCTTGACAATGTGTAGTCCTAAAATTTTGTTTTTGTTTTGCAGTGTTTTTTGTTGTTTCAGAGAAAGTGCAGTACTTTCTATGGCTAGTTCAAAGCTGGCAAGTGGGCTCCTCCGTCCTGAGTTGATTACTGAATTGGATTTGATGTTTTATGCGTGGGAATTTCGCAATGTGTTGTAAAAGCATTTTTATTGAAAGGGAAACAATTATAACAGAAGAACCATTTTGGCATATTAATAAAACTCTTACTTCTCTCTAAAGTGGTGTCGTAAAGCACACTTAGTCAAAAACCATCTCTAATATTTATGCTCGAAAATAAAAAAGGGATTTTGCTGAGTTGATGAATTTATTAACATAAACTGATTGTAAGGATTACAACTATTGATTGATTTATTATCATCAATCATTGACATTCTGTTGCCCTATTAGCTCAAATGCCCTTCTGATTGTTTTCCTAATAGTTGCCCTATTACCTATGGATATTGCCTCATAAGCAACCTTTTGAAGAGCCGTCGACTAGAGTGCAGCTCCTGGATTGACCTCGACGATGGAGGTATAATAGCTGGTCTAGCATGCTTTGCGGTGTGATGATGAGCATTGTCTCAACTGCTTCAGATTTTTTTTTATCAAATTTCAGCAAATATCTCACATGCCTTCGATTTCTTTCCAGAGTGTAAGTTTTCCAGAGTGTTATCCGAAAAGCAGTTCTAATCTTTGTTGGCGAGATAATAGTGTTTATAGTATTGATCAGTTGCATACTAACACTTGACGATATTAATACCCCATACCCATACTTGGCGTGAATTCCAAGCAATTCTGGCGATGAAAATTCGCATTTCCGGCTTCATTCTCTTTTGTTTTAGGCACGTCGTCGTCCTGCAGGTCCATCAGAATCAATTCGAAAGTAGACGAAACGTCAAATGAATCTACAGCTTCCTTTCCAATATTTTCCACCACCTGATCATATTCAGGGCCATCATGTGTCTGGATCATTTCAATGAGCTTGTTGTCACCAACAACAAATTCACTCATGATCTTCTTTTCTTGACCGGAATTACTCATTTTTGTAGTATTATTGCAGACTTTGATGAATTTTGTAATTCTTTAAATATAATAATGTACTTCAAGCAATGCATAGTCTATATAATATATATGTACTGGTACAGTTACATGCAGATGCAACACGATTCTCATGTGATCATTCTAATTTATGCTACTAATCGTGTTAGGCGAGACCTTTAAAATTAGTTTAAACATGCACAAATTGAATCAAATTCTAGACTGAATTTTGTTAAAAGGTTTGCTTATTTGATAAATTATTATAGTACTCATTAAAACGTAAATGACAATATAATTATGCTTGATAATAACTAGTTAGTTGATAAAAATATTATGTTTATTACTAAGAATAATCTGATTGTAAAGATTACAACCTGATTAATTTTATTCATTTACTACTTAATATTGTGACTCGATCATTGACATTCTATTGCCCTATTAGCTCAAATGCTCATCTGATTGTTAATTTCTAATTGACAAATCCAAATCAACTATGGTCCAAGAGATGACCTTATTCTAAAACAGACCGAAAAATAAAACTTGCTCCCAACCCAACAGAACAACAGCTGCGAAATATCCCTGTCTAAGCATCGTAACGCTTGATGAGCTTAGCGCGAATAGCCTTGACATCTTCATCTGTCAAAGGCTTCCGATATAAGTCATCAAGACCAGCTTCCATGAACTCATCGTCGTCATCGGGAAATGTACTGGCAGTACATCCAGCAATGAAGGTACGGATTCCCTTCATGCGAAGTTTCTTGGTGGCTTCAATCCCATTCATTACAGGCATGTCACGGTCCATGAGAATCAAATTGAAATCATTATTATTCAATCCGAAAAAGAAATCAACAGCTTCCTTTCCATTTTTAACAATCTGAGATTCTATGTTGACATTCAGTAGTAAATCTCTGTGTTGGAACTGACAGGTCTCATTGTCTTCAACGATAAGTGCTTTCATGATCATCGGCTTCTTTTCTACACCGGAAGGACCCTTACGTGGGATGATCAACTTCTTTCTTTCGCCGGAAGTACTCATTCTTGCCAAGTAATGCAGACTTTGAATTTCGTAAATATAATTATATGCTCTACGCAGAGTTAATTATAACAATTATAAGTTGGTGTGGATGGACAAATATTAAACTCTTATTTATACTGATTCAACGTAACTACATGCAATTGTAATGTGGTACTACTTATCATTCGAATCTTATTGCAAGTAAAACTTTTGTGAGTATATACATGCAAATATAATGCAACATACCATTTTCATGAATTAGCTAGCATGAAATTAAAGACTACAGAAGCCTATATAACTAGCTACTTATATTTATGTGAATAACGTTTAAATATGCATTAAAAATAAATACTCCCTCCATATTCAAAACGATATTTTTTATTTTTAGGTTTATTCAAATAGACATTTATTCAGTAAAGATCATGAATTATTATATATTTATTTAGATAAATGTACAAATACTAAACTTGTCATGTATTTTGATATGGAAATTCAACGACTTAAATTTACATGCAAACTTTAATTTGTTGTCATTATTCAATTTTTCTTATAATGAATGCACACTTTGAATTTTCGATATGCTCTTCTTAAATAGTATAATTTATTTAAGAGAAATAGTACGTTTATCTATAATTTTTTTTCCTCACATTTTTTCATTAATCTAAAAGTCCATCATGTTTTTTTTAATCTAAAAGTCCATCACGTTTTAAAAATCAGTTAAAAATATTTTTTATGTTTAATTTTGTACATGTGGCACCTAGTGACGCCTAGTCAACTAACAGTATCAATATATTTGTGACACGTGTCATTTGACTCAATAAAACTTTTGACACGTCATCAAAAAATCAACATTTTCTTTGCAAAATTGGTGATGTGGCAAAAAATGTGACGTGACACCGACACGTGTCACAATTTTATTGGTCCGTTAGCTGACTAGGCATGAGTAGGCGTCACAAAGCGCCACATAGGTGCCACGTAGGTGAAGTTAACGACGGAAGGGTATTTTTGGCTGATTTTTGAAAACGTGAAGGTTTGTTAGGCTAACGAAAATACGTGAAGGACTGACATAAATGTTACAGGTGAAACGATGATGGACGAAAGTATACGTTTTCTCATTTATTTAATGCTCCCCGCTTCACAATAAATAATGTTGTAAATTAAAATAATATTGTTTAATTAATTAGATAATAATGATAATATTTTTATAAATAAATATTTTTCAAACTCTATGTTTTATTTTGTTCAATTTAAAATAATTTAAGAGATATTTTTTTTTTATATTGATTAATTATACCATGCGACTCTGGCACTCTTAATCAAAACATTCAAACTCTGAAGAAGATGTGGTGTTTAATACAGGATGTCGTGTGACATGATTGCCATGTTATGAGTTCTATTCTAAACTACTCAATCGAATCTCAATGCAAATGAGAAATTCAACAAACAAACATAGCAGATAATGTCTCTAATATTATTAATTTCTGCTTGATAATGAAAGGGATACAGTATATATGATAGTTATTTTTTAATGTAACCATTTTATTAAACTAAAGATCTGTCCAACTGGACTAAAGGAATAATCGAAATGAGATGTGAACTATCGGCCATCTGCTTAAGAAAACGAAAATCAAAACTCGTAAAGTAATTCCTAGACTTCTGCTAATTAATTTCCTTAATGCTGTTTCCAGTTCCCACTCCTCGATCGATCGAGTAGCTCCACGATTCAGAGTTTGTTTAAACAGCCAATTTCTATGACTTTCAAAGCTGAATTTTGTTAAAAGGTTTGCTTATTTGATAAAATAATGTACCGTACTGATTAAAACGTAAATGACAATTGGAAATCTATACTATGACAAATTTAATTCCGACGTTATATTATGTTTATTTATTTGATAAATTATTGTACTCATTAAAACGTAAATGACAATACAACTTTGCTTGATGATAAAAAAGGGAAATTGCTAATTAGTTGATAAAAATATATTATGTTTATTACTAAGAATAATCTGATTGTAAAGATTACAACCTGATTAATTTTATTCATTACTACTTACTATTATGACTCAATCATTGACATTCTATTGCCCTATTTAGCTCAAATGCTCATCTGATTGTTAATTTCCTAATTGACAAATTACCCAAATCAACTATGGTCTATGAGACGACCTTAACAATACTTTATTCCAAAATACTAATTAAGGACTCAAATTAAAAAAACAAACTTCCTCCAACAGAACAGCAGCATGATGTTATTTGACTGAAATACCCCTCTAAGAGTATTCACGGCGGACCTTATCGAGAATAGCTTTGAGCTTATCCTCAGTCAATGGCTTCTGTTGGAAGTCATCAAGACCAGCTTTCATGAACTCTTCATTCTCTTGACGTGTGCCCGAAGCAATCCCGCGCAATGAAAACTCCCTTTACCTTCTCGCGGAGTTTCATGGTAGCTTCAACCTCCCCTCCTTATAGGCGCGTCGAGATCCATCAGAATCAAATCAAAACGAAACTCGTCGTCGACCGTATCCACAGCTTCCTTTCCATTTTCGACCACCTCATATTCCATTTCTTTATTTTTTCTGGAGCAATTCAATGAGCCTGTTGTTACCGACAACAAGTGTACTGATCCTCTTATTACCGGAACTAGAACTAGTACTCATGATTAATTCTTTCTTAATTAGCAACGTTATTTGAATTTGTTATTCTTAAAAATAATTATAATGTTCAAGCAAGGCAGAGTCTATATATGGGGTTCAAACTCTCTTATTTTTATATACTGGTTCATGAATTACATCCAGAAGTAATTCTCATGTGAATTCTATTTTATGCTAGTACTCATTCGAATCTTATTGCAAGTAAATATTTTGTGCAACAAGTGTTAGGTGAGACATTTAAATTTATACTTTTGATTTATTTTTATTTTTGTGTGCATATAGAATACATGAATCTTGACTTTTTTAATTGATATATAATTTAATCTAAATTTCATGACAGGATGAAGGGTAAATATGCATGTTATTTCCTCAGCTAAGACTGCCATATATACGACCACATGAATAAAACTATATCTGAAAAAGGTCTCTAATATTAATTTATGCCTGATAATTGAAGGGATATGAATTTTGTTAGTAAAAGGTTTTGGTTAATTACTTCGATAAATTTATATTGTACCCATTAAAACGTAATGAAAGTTTATGTATAAGTATTAAGATATAACCCTTACACATCATTTAACATGGGAATTGATTTATATCTTGTCGATTTAGCCATGTTTGATGAAACTGGAATTTCGTAATTAAACCGGAAAATATTTAGTGAAGCTCAATTATATATATAGAATGTCTAATATTCATCTGATTGGTTCCCTAATTAGAAATTTGAGAGACTGAAGGAATATAATATAATATAATATAATATATGAATGGGAAGAATATAATATATGAATCTCTATATCCTGGTCGATAATTTTCATGACATAGGATCAGTATTAGGGATAAATTACATGTGTTTCTTTTAATCGAGTGATTTGGGATTAAGTACACTTAATTATTCACATTGAGGGCAATTCAATTATTTTTGTCTCAATGTAGGACTAGACATTGGTAATAGTATATATAGTGCTTTATCTAATTTTGACATATGAAAATTATTTTCTGACACCTATAAACTGAAAAGTGAACTTATTTTTCCTAGCTATTTTCTAAACAAAATGTAAATGTAGTTTTGGATATGGAGACTGAGGAGATGGTGATCGGTGGGGGCGAAGGTGGTCGGCGGTGACGGTGATGGGGTTGCAGTGGTGGTTTAAGGGTCAAATGTTAGTCGACATTTAGTCAACTGTTAAGTTTAATCTGATTGAAGATGATTAAACGGTGATGAGTTGCTTGGGCGGAGGTACGATATGTCTTGGGGGGCCTTAACTAATTTCACAGTCCTCTATAGTTCTTAAGAAAATACTAATCGCCGTCTAAATATCTAGTTTGGTTCCCACTTCAAAGAAATTTATTTATTTACGACGTAGAAAGATTAAATTGACGAGTACGTACTAACATATTACGAGACTCATTTTTTTACCCGATGTCTTTTCACATATAAAATTTAGATATTTATAATATTTTAAATACTAATGATGTCTAAATTAATAAATAAACATTGATATAGATTAATTGAATATGGAAAATTAAATATAAGTTCAAAAAAAGGACAAAATATGCTAATATGTGAATTTAAAATCCATCGGAGACGTAAGAGTCGTTGATATTTCTATAAAATACTTTATATGATTTCTCATAGAGCTCAATAAAAAATGTTAAAAAATTCTTATTCAGATTGCGTTAAGAGAGTATTTGTGTAAATATTTGAACAATAATTTTATCATTAATAGCTCGGTTTATATATAAGCCAAAAAATTCGCATGCAACCTTAAAATAGTTAGCCAAATATGTGGAATTATGTTAGTTTTGATTCAATATAATAAAAGCTACAATGTCCCATCTTAAATGTCTAATTCACGCACCTAGCATTCGTAGTATATTCATTGGCAAACTATCGGTCATATTCCAAAAAAACTTGCATAATCAATTTTCAATTTTCTATCGTTTGGTGCCTTAACTGTAAAAATGAAAATTTCTTAAATAAAATAGGAAATCGTAATTTTTCGGTCGAGATCAAAGAAATAAGGGATTTGTCCCCACATTTGAAGAAAAATCTACGATGTTGATGGTGAGGATACTCATCAAACCTAAAAAGAAAATATATCGGTCATACTTGATGTTTATAATTTCCGAGTCTGTCATTTCATATCACTTATATCCTCATCATTTCACGTGTCTCACGCTCTAAATTCATTGTCAAAGTGTATCATAGGAAATTTTTTTATGAGAATGTCGATATTTGAGCGATATAGTTTATAATATTATGAAATTGTATTTCAAATAATCGACCTTTACTAGCTCATCAACAACTCCAAATAATCGACAAAAACACAACTCATCGTAAGATGAACAAAATTTGTCGGAACCTACCACATCACATGCAATCCGACCAAATCTTTTGCACGCGTAACCGCACTTGCGCAACTCATTACTTACAAAAATACTACTCCATGAATAATGAATAATGCTTTTCAGTCAAACAGTGAATGTGCCACGTGTCAGATGTACCCACAGTCAAAAGGTTTGACCAGGGGATAGAATAATATCCTACCTAAACCAACCACCTTTGGCCATCTGTCTTTATGGTATCATTATTGTAATTACACCAATTTTGAAGAAGCAGGCCTTCTTGTACATTTCACCCTGGCTCTGGCTATTATAAGTTTTTCTTTTCTAAAATTCTCAGAATTAAAACCTCAAAATTTATTATTAAAACGAGAGATTAACCTCACGACGGTCAGTGTGAGGATATAGATTTAAAAAATTCTCAAAACATAGTAATAAAATTAGTAAAACCCTTTGACAAAACATAAGAACAATAGTGATTTTTTTAATTTTATTTTCCTTTTCTTAACCATCATTTCCAAATTCACAATAGTTGTTATTATTAGTTTATAAATAATTACTTGGTCAAACATATACTTGGACGGTTTAACTTAAAGTTTTTTTTTAAGAGTGTGGTTTTAAAACTTTAACCTAAGTTTTTCTGATGAACTATTAGGAGATGAGTGTATCTGATATGATGATAAGTCAAAAGTCAATTATTAATTAGCAGACAAAAAGGGAATCCCAATACAAAAAATTAAGAAAAAAATGGAAAAAACACTTCTGTATATAAGGAAGAGCATCTTATCCTAAAAAGATATATTTATAATATTCCTTTGTACATTTTTCTTTTCCTCCCAAGAAACTATAAGAAACCCAAACCTGAAACACATCATATATAAATAATAGTTAATAATTATATATATACTTAAACACAATTAGAAGTTTATAAACCTCTTCTTCCTCAAGAAGCAATATCATGGCTGAAGATCTGGGAATAATAGTGGAGAAAAACCCATCTGAATCTCGATTAAATGAATTAAACATCAAGTGTTGGCCAAAGTAAGCTCTTAATTTCTCTCTTTTTCTTACATTAAAAATTGTTTTAATATTTATTTAAAAGAAATATATATATATATATATACACACAGATGGGGTTGCTCTCCAGGGAAATACCAACTGAAGTTTGATGCAGAGGAGACATGTTACTTACTAAAAGGGAAAGTGAAGACTTACCAAAAAGGGAAAGAAGATGAGTTTGTCGAGTTTGGAGCTGGTGATCTCGTCATCATTCCTAAAGGTCTCTCTTGTGTTTGGGACGTCTCCGTTTCCATCGATAAATATTACAAGTTCGAGTCAACATCGTCATCTTCTTCCTCTTAACGAATTGTCGTTTCACAATCAGCTAATTAGAGACGGGTGGCTATTTTTTTTTTTTCATTTAGTCAAAGAAAGGCAAAACAATTAGTCAAATGATGAACGTCTCATTCAAACGCATGTTTTTAATTTTATTTATTAAATAATGGAACATTTTAATGTTTCTTTGACCAGTCAAATTTCCACATTCTTTAAATATCACCCCTCTCTTTTGTGTTGGGAATATTGTTTTATTTTATTTTATCCTGTCTTTTGTTCTCACTTGGGAATAATAACACTACCAAATATAACTAAACAACATAATTTAATTCATTGCGTTAGAATATTATGATAAATAATTTCGAACAAAGTAACGGATGAGACATGCTTTGACCAGATGTTAAAACAAAAAGAATAATGTCAAACATCGGAGAACAGGGAAGGCGACTCGACTATAATATAAGATAAATTAAAAAATCTCTTTCACTTGTTAAATTTAATATCTGGGGTAATCAAACAAAAGTATATACGAGGAAAAACATATAATGCATTGAAATTGTAGTTCTTTTTGTTGATAAAATACACTGAACTTATAGTGGCATTAATATGGAGTAGACATAAACATTGAAAAGGTACATTTTCTTTTTGTCCAAATCTATATGGGTTCCATATTGACCCCCTATTTTTTCATGTCATTGTCGAGAATAGCGATCCTTGAGTTCCGAAGCTTCTTGAACTGGCAAGAGTAGGTTTCATCCTTCCAGGGCATATGTTTGCACCTGTAAACGTAAAGAATAACATAAGAATACAGAAATTAGACATCTCTAAAAAGGAACGAGCTTATTTATTTCTTCAACTTATAGAGATGTCTCGATTCATCCATTCATTCATATCTCTAAAAAGAAATGAGCTTTATTATCTATGCTACCTCAGTCATGGATCCTCCTGGAAATAAATTAGGTCCCATATAATTAGCTCCCTGAGAAACACCTTCGAACTGGAGGACTCTGAGCTTACCTTCCTGTATTTTACAATTAAAAGTTGCAAAATTAATTAATTAATAGAGAAAGGAGAGAATTATATTGCATAATAATAATAAATATCCTGAAATTCAAACCTTAGTTCCATAAACAAGACCTCCTCCAGCAGAAGGATGAAAGCAAGCAACGTTCACTTCATCCTCTGCACTTGGGAGCACTCTCACAAGTTCCATATCAGCCACTCTATACACCTGAAAGAAAGAGATCACGTTGAACATCCCAGAATAAGAATTCCAAATGGGGAGAAGAAAAATCTAACAAATAGGGGATATAAATAAAGTTTCACCTCTAGAACTGTGTAAATAGGAGACGTCATTTCACCATCAATGACAATGCTTTTAAGGAGAGAGCCATGGCGCCGACCATAGGCGAGCAATATGTGCTCTGACGTGGGAGAAAACTGCAAACAAGAAAATCAAAATAATATTAAGAACCCACCACTATCATAGCATTCACTCACAGATTAGTATAAGAGCGAGACTGACCTGGATTGAAGTCAAGCAATGGGCAGCTCTTATTGCCCGAGAAACAAGGACGGAACCGAAACTGCATAAAGTAAAAATGATCCGGCATAGGTAAGCATTTGTTCCTCAGATTATAGGGTTAAAAAAAGGTAAGAGGCGAAAGGAAAAGAAGGATTGATACTTACGATGCCTTCTCGAGGGAATATATACGAAGCTCGTACATGATCTGGTGGCCTGAGATAGGATGCCGTGTTGGGGACGTAGCAGCTGCTGGTTCTTGATGAAGAGGTGTCTGTGTTCCAGGATCAGCTTCCACTTGAGGAAGCACGCAAGCAACACAGGCAGCTAAATATCGCCCACAAGGTGAAAAATGGGCACCCATTTCACTGCAAGGAGAAATCAAAGTTTATCACAAGTTAAGTTTCTGAGCTCAATTTTTTCTTTGAATGTATATCATCATAACATGTGATTTTATTGAAAAAAAAAAAGTATCACACAAGAAAGAAACTAGGTATAATCAGTTATCTTGGCTTCATATCCCACTTACCTGCAAAGGACAGCATGTGGTATGACTAAACGACATTTACTAAGTGGCGCATATGATTCTTTTATATCATGTTTCCATACTCTCAGCTTCACAGTGCATGGCAACTCTGCAGCAGCAGCTGCCGCCAGTGATGAGGCAAGTTCAGCTTGGATCCTACTGATAATTGGCTGACTATCTGCAACTTCAAGTGAAGGATTTACAGAAGCGGTAGAATTAGAAGCCATGAAACGGGACCGTAAAATGTGATGCCGGAATCCAGAAGCCCCAGACTGGCTGAAGTTGCTATGCGAAGCCATTTCAGGCTCCATAGTGGTAGCAGGATGATTCGATATAGAGGAAGAACCCAAATTTCGAGCTGCGCGCTCATGGCCATCAGCATTATGAGGATGCATAGCAGGAATGTTTGCCTGCCCTTGACCCATTAACCATCCTTGCAAAAATGGTAGCTCCCAACGTGTTCGGTCTCTAGCAGGAAAAAACTGTTGGAGCTGCCCCAAATCAGTGAGATCCAGTCTAAGGGCAATGTGTCCTGGAATTCCACTCAATGGACCAGGTGAATTATCTAGGTTAGTGGGGTTCCCTTGCTGGGTTGCTCCAGCAGGCTGCATTTCATCAGTATCCATTGCATCAATGGTAGAGTGAGAGACGGCAACTTCCATCTCACTAGGGAAAGAATATATTTACAGTATCTTCTCTAGCAGGAGGATGGCCATCGCGAAGAGTGTCCATAGGATACATTGTACTATCATGTTGCTCGTTTGTACTTGAATCTCTTTGAGATCGCATTGCAACAGGGGGAACCACTTGCATGCCACTTGAACTAGTATGTCTATTTGTGTATTGCATATCTACTCTCGATTCATCTACAGGAAAAGAAGGCACAAACAAGAAAGGCAAGGAAATAAGGGGTACTTCTGCAGGCACACTATTGTGGTCCATGGATTGAGCATTTGCCACAAAAATGGCAGGAGGAGGGTACCGCAAGTCGCCAGGAGATGTTGCTCGAGTCATCGAGGAATCTGACGATTCCAGATCATTGACCTACAAATCAGCTTAATAATGTAACCACCACAGAAGGATGAGTCAATAGTTAATTAAATAACAAATAATAAGCAACTAACCTCAGCAGTCAAGAGAAATGGAGCACCATGGGGGTGAAAATGTACAGCCCCAAGTGAACGCCTTGTTTTCAATATTATAGCGGGCGTGGAAGCCTCCCCTTTCGCATCATAGTTCCAAATATATAACTGAAATACAAATGCAAATATTAGTGCCATCTGTATCGTAAGGTTTTGAAAGCTCAATTACACAACTCACAACTAATTTAAGATAATTAGATTTCGAGCGATATTCATATATCAGATGACTGAGACAAGATTAACGACCTTGTGACCTGACGCAACAGCCAGAAGTTCCCCTTCAGCATGAAAAGCAATGGAAGCAATAGGACGATCTACAAATGAAAAATATCCAATAATCAGATCACTGAAGAATGGCCACAGACACGCTACACCAAAAACACAAAAAAAAATGAGAATCGAAGTAGGAATTACAGAAATCACGAGATCCTAAGCACTCTGATGACATTTGCATTCCATAATCGAACTTCTTGATCCAAGCTCCCACTTGCAAGTATTTCTGGTTGCAGTGGATGGAACCTAACCTGTAAAAGCTCCATCAGCACTTTACTGGGGAATAGAAGACTTCATTGTAAAAAATATTATGCCAATGACTTTCACAGTCTATTAGTATCAAAGTGACATCAGCATCCTCATTAACATAAGGTTATTACAAAATGGTCAATCTTCCGAGGAAAATAAAGCTAAAACCAAATCTTCAGCAAATTATTATAAATTTATAATCGAATTCCTCCGCCATGCAAAGTTAGTAGTCATAAAAGCTAGTTATAAGAATTCATTTGTGTTTGTCACATTTCTCCATACAAACAAAATGTCCGGAAATAGGACAATATAAGTTCACATTCCCTTAGAAGTTGACTTGACCAGATATATTAGAATTCCAAAGGAAAGCTGGTATAAGGCAACTACTCGTACACAAATTGGAACTTACCACCTAAGGCGTTCTACGGTGACCACTTAACACCTTTCAAGTACTTTCCAGTTTGACAATCTAATTATCTTGTAACAGTGTGGTCGCCACTACAGTTACAAAACAGAGTGAAATCAATAAGCAGGAAAGATAATATCTTTGCACATACAAATCAAACATAATTGATAACTCACTGGGTAGAAGCAAGTGTTCTTCCATTTGAACTAAAAGCTGCTGCAATGGTTGATCGTGAGGAGGTACTAGAGGACAATATTTGGCTGATAGATGCCACAATGACTCTGCCTCAGCCCCGCCAAGAACATGAACAAATTATAGGATGAACAAAATGACCCAAGATCCATAAGCAGATATATCACTCTCAAGAAAGAAATACATAGAAACACTGAAAAGGAAAGTTCGGATATGAGCTTTAGGTGCCATGAAATGAGATACTGTTTTGCATCTCTCACGAGCTCAGGTTTGGATCGCGAGGAAGAACAATTTGTGCACTTCGAACCTTCGCCCGACTTCTTTTTGGTATGCACTTCATTCTAAAGAAGAAACTTCTCTCCTATGCCAATTAAAGAGTAAACATTTTTGCCAACTGATAAAATGAGAAAATTCAACAAAATCAGACAAACAGAAAATGCAACTCAATCTTAGAGGACAATGATAAATTATTTTTGCACATATCCCACAAAAGCATAAACATATTTTAAGGTCTTTGTAAGCCCTCCTCACAAAAGATGTAACTTCCAATGGAACAAAGTTGAAAAGTGCATTCAAAATGGAGAAGTTAATTGCAATTCCATCGATCAGATTTGCGATCAAGTGAAAAAGAAACTAAGATCG
>JANIEQ010001146.1:0-15395 GCA_024708375.1 Oxalis stricta | reverse complement strand
ATGTCACGACAAAAAAATAATAGTGCAATGTCCTGCCGGTGGGCTACGTCTGATTGTTGGAACTTAAAGCTTCGTGGGAATAACAAGAAGTCGATACATAGCGTTAACTTGTGAAGCGTACAGGATGAAGAAGTCATAGTAGTCGTAATCGATTGCCGATGATTCTCGAATTAAGCGATGAAGTTTTCGAGAACACGATAAAAGTGGCTTTCCTGAATTTTGCTTTTCTCTAATGGAAATGAAAACAAATGCCATTATCTTTTATATGTTCCGGAACCACATCCATGTTTCTTTAATTTTAATTCGGTCCATCAACAAATTAGAATTACTCTCTAGGGTCATATATTTTCGATTAACGTCTTGATTGGTACATAAAAAGTCTACATTCCACATACTTTAGTCCTTTTCACATTTGTAGACGTAACTTTACGACAAATTTGTAATATATGATCGTTTACGTATTAAGCCCAATGTTTGATTATAATCCAACAGGGGCTTTTGCCATCGGTGAAAGATGGAGCGAGAAATTGATGGATAGTTGTCGATGGTGTGATGGTGTTGAATCAGTGATCAGCCGCCACCCAGAGAGGCAATCGAGGTCAATCTCGGTTGAGGAAGAGATCAAAAATAAAAGAAGGGTGGTCGGTTTAAACATTTGACATGGTTCGATTCGGTTCAACCATAACTGATCAAGAAATGGTAAAGTCTAGATGGATTTGTTTTACATGTAATGTACACGTGTCGTGCTTTGATTGGTTAGAAGTAACGGATATGCAATTTTTTTAATGTTATTCTTGTTGAAGGACCAAGTAGTGTAACGGCGTCGTAAATGTTGGGACTAAATGGTACACTTTTGCAAACAAGGGATGTGAAACGGTTCAAAAAACTGTTAAAAGTTAGGATCAAAAGGTTATTGTACGATTTCAATCTTTTACGATGATTTTATTTTTTATCTCATCTTATTTTACTTCGAAAAATCATTTTTACATTGGAATTAACGTGTTAAATAACGAGGTCTCTTGCGTTAAGTTAAAAGTTCTAAGAACTAATATCGCCCACATCTATTTTATTTTATTTTTTGCTTTAAAAATTTTCTTCCATAATAAAGAAATTAAGTCGTTTGATACAAGGCCCTCCGCTTACTCATTCAAAAAAATAAAAACAAATTTTGTTTTGCTTTTTTAGAAATTCGAAGAACCAATTCATCAAATTTCGAAGAATTTCGATAAGATCCAAGCGATCTATATATCAATAGACAAATTATTAAAAACAAAAGGAAGCTCGGTTGCATGCTAGCAAGACGATGTTCTTTTTTTTTATAGAGGAGAAAGAACACAATAAAACAAAGCTCGAAAAAGGCAATCTTGAAGCAAAACTCGACCAAAAGCAAAATGAGCCCCATGAGAAGAACTATGCTAGAGAGAGAATCCCAGAGCAGAAAGAAACCACAATAGAAAACCTTCATGAAGCGAAAAGCAGATGCCGCAGAGAAAGAGCAACAAAGAGCAACAAAGAAAACCAAGAGAAACATCACCGATTTAAGAAGGAAAATCACAAGCTACATTTGGTCAAGGTTTGAATGGAAACTGTGCAATAACTTCAACAATGCTCTCCAAATCATAGGGTGGGTGGAGAGTTGAGACCATTAGCAAGGCTCAAACTTGATAGTATCTTCGCTTTACTCTAATTTTTTCACAACTAGGATCTTCAAAATTGCTAATTGGATTAGCATTCTCAATAATTGAAGATATCTTACCAACAAACTCTAAGCTTTTATCTCCCTCATCTTCATCGACAAGATCTGGACTTTCCACTTTAGTGCCTTCAGCTTTGTCGATCCGAGTTAGCAATGTCATTAAAAGATGGGTTTGAATCTGAATTTTTACCATAACGCTCTTTGCCATGAATCTTGTTGAGATCAAGGATGAAATCTTGACTAAAGTCTTCGTTTATACCAACTTCAAAGACTTTCGAGCCCACTTGAATGGGAACTTTCTCTTTTATATTTGCCTTGTTTGCCACATGGACAACAATTTGGGCTGCATCCAATTTGGCTTTAAGTTCGGTGTACTCGCTCATGCAAACATATTCCCCAAAATAACTTACGATTTTAACAAAGAATTCACGACACCACGCGTGCAATGGACATTTGTCAATCTAACCCAAGTGATTCTTCCTTTTAAGCGTATGACGAGGTTACCACGGTCTCCACATAGAAAAAAACTCCCGAAGCCAATCCAAATGTGCGCTTGACGCTAAATCAAACAATTTCGAAGAAGGGAAGGTGATGATTACCTCATGGTCGCCTAAGGGTTTAATAACCACATCAAATCCGTGATTAGAAAATAAACTATGGAGCTTTTGCAGAGCTTCCATTGATTTCACTTCGCCCAAATGCTCCACTTAAACCAGTCTTTGGAATCAATTCGAAGTGTTGAAAACAATCGAGGTCTTTAAATTGTCATTGGATCTTTTCCATTTGTAAGGATTCCTGAACATAGCGTTGTCCGACTTGAAGTTAGACCTATCTTTGGCAAGGTAAGGCTTATTGTTAAAGTTGACTTGAGAAGCATTCTTAGCGTGACTTGCCCTTAACTTGAAACCCACCAATTCAAATACCATTTAATCTACCAATAAGCTTCCTCAATATCATCCAAAAAAGATGGTTTAATGAAACCAAACATGTTCCCCGACAGTTTAGCTTTGTGAGCAACGAAAATATGAGAAACAAGACTAAACTTACTGATCAACATTCTCAAGTGAAAAGCATTCCAAACAAAAGGGAAGTTTTCAAGGTAAATTGGCGACCTAGGAGCGAGAGGAATAATGAGCCCTAAATGAGTTCGAGACAAAAGCGAGGATAAGGATTTTGAGTGGTCTGGTTTGGGGAGGTTTGGGGCGAGGGAGGGAACGAGAATGATGGGGATGGGGGTTCTAGGGTGTTAGGGTCTTGCGGAGGGTTAGGAATTTGCTTGATTATAAACTAAGAGGGGATCGAAGAGGCGCGAGGGGGTGGATATGTTGGAGAAGACACATAAGCGAATCAAAAAAAATTAGAATGACCCGATTTGATGAAGTAATTAGTGAGATGAGAATTTTTTGAAATTCAAAGTGATTTTGAGTTAAATTGACTTAAAATCGAGAAAATGTTCCTCTCTTGTAATTGTGATACCATGTTAAAATTATGAAGAACACAATTTGAGAGAAACTATTTTCTCATTTATTTCAACTCGCTAAAACTTCTGAACATAGAGAAAACGAAAAATGAAAATGATTCGACTTGATAATATTACAATTTAGAAAGTATCAATATATAGAAGTCTTAAAGGACTAAAGTAAATAAATGATAGAGTGGTAATAAAATAAGGGTGCATGTTGAAAGGAGAAAATTGTGGAAAAGGTGTGAATATACATCGTCATCGTAGCTACTCGACGTCTTTTTATTATTGGCCCTTATCTCTTCTTCCAATTCTTGATGAAAGAGTCATTTTCTATGGCGGTTGGCTTTCTCCATATACTTGCATGTTTTGAATATTTTAAAATATATATAATCAAAACTACTTATTGCTTTATATGTGATATCATAATGCTTGAAATGGGGGTGGACCAATTGGTGTGTCTCGGCAGCCCAGACCGGCGAGAGCCTGACCGAGCCCCCCCGGCCCGTCGGTCACTCTCCCCACAACGCTGAGTCGTGCTCGACCCTCTTGTTGTTACCAGCAACGAAATGAACTTAGAAGCACAAGTATTTTCTCAAATTGCTGCATGACCAACCATGCCTCCCTTGAGAATGGTGACCGGGACCGACCTCCTCATCCTCGGTCTAACCCTCTTGAAGCCCGTGTCGGCCGGTCTCCTAGACCTATTGAAGAAGTTAACACTCGAGAGGCCCATGTATGTTGGGGAGTCTTCTCATCGACCCACTGCAGCCTCCCGAAAATGGACGGAGCAGCTTGACCTCAACGATGGCCTCGATGCTCGATGCCGACCGAGTCCAAACAACGATGCGAGACTCTTTGGATCGGCTCGGGCGTAGGGATGGTCGATTGCCGGCTAACCATGACGCCGGAGGTCAGGCTAGGACACATGCTTGACTTGAGAGAGTGACTCATCGCGAGAAGTCATCAAAACAACATTCTTAACAACCCGCGCAACTATGGTGACCTACCCAAAGAAACCGGTGAGAGTTGGTCTCCTCAACCTCACGAGGCCAACTTGCGCCATAGTCTCGGTCGTAGTCGGCATTGCTAACTCTGCCCGGCGTGTGCCCTTCGGTCGGTTGATCTCGCTTGTCGACACGGTTGACCGCCCGATAGGAAGAAGAAATTCAAAGGCGTTTGAGAGTCCGAACGGACCTGCCTGCATTTTCTTGCACCACGAGATGCTCGACGACAATGAACGTGTGAACCAGTATCCTTACAACATGAACACTCCCCCTGATGCGTCACCCCCAGGCTATCGTTCATCCCAATTAGTACGCGTATGGCAACATGCCGATGCCGTCTCTCCGACCAAACCCTTTGGCTCTCACCACTCATTCCTACATGATGGCCCCGTCTCCCTTTTCTAGGCGCGTTCTCAACCAGAACCAACGCTTCGACATGTTGGCAGATGCCGACTATGAAAACGTTTACGGGGACGGGAGACCCAAGGAGTCACATCCTAATGTTTGAGTCGGCTATGACATTGCATGGCTTGTACGTATGCAAGCCAACCATTTCTTGTACCGGTTTGTTGGGGGGGCGAGGTAAAGGGAAGGAGCTCGGCTTCCTTTTTCTTGGTGAGGCGAGTATAGGGGCTAAAGCCTCTAGGATTATATGGCTTGGTTCATGGATGCATGTAATGAGATCCTGGATCTAGCTCTCATGGTAAACGTTGCCGCAAATGACAATTGGCATAACATATGGGCGTTCCTGACCACCCTCACGCTAAAAGACCATCGAGAACAATGATCGAGCTTTTGGTTGCGACCGATAAGGAGATGTTAGTCGAGGATGTCATGGAAGAAGCCAACGAGAACAAAGAGTTGGACGGGAAAAGGGAAGCCTAATGATAAAGGTCAAGGGCGAGAGGAATAATGATATGAAGCGCGAGTAAGGATGACAACAAAGATGTTGGTCGAGATGTAAATGATGCCCGACCGGATTACCCATCTCGTTATGAGAGTCATACCCCTTGAATGCTATGCGGCAATCGATTCTCATGGCAAGTCAGAGTCAAAACCTCACTACAATCACTAGTCGAAACCCATGAGGTGGGTGCAAACGAGGAAGCAATCCGACTCCTTTTTCTAGTTTCATAAGGATTATGGTCACACGACTGATGAGTGCCGACAACTCTAAGGATGAAATTGAATACCTCATCAATAAGGATAAGCTCGACCATTTTAAGGAGGGGCACGACAACCAAGAGAAGGGTCCCATCAAGTTTTATAATGGTCGACCTGACAATTGTCATGGAAAAGCTAAGAAGCAAGACAACAATCAAGACAAGCCACCTTCCAACGAGCCCGACATGCCGCTAAAAGGAGGTGTCATGCACATTACGGTAGGGAAGGAGTTTCGGATGAGCAACAAGGCTAAGAAAGAAAAAAGTAAGAGAGGTGATATCCGTCGACATCTCCCCGAGAAAAAGAGAAAAGTTTCAACCCATGTGCCGACCATTGGCTTCTCGGATGAAGACTTGAGAGAATGTGTTGCTGCCCTCTTTCGGACCCAGTTGGTCGTGACCATGGATATAGCCAACACCGATGTATGGAAAATTCTCATCGATGATGGTTGTTCCATCGACATTATCACGCTTTCAAGAAGATGCAATTACACAACAAGCACTGGCTCCTTCGCCCGGGTCTTATACTATGCAGTGAACCGGATAGAGGTGCTCGTTGTCGGAACAATCAGGTTGGCATTCTCCCTCGGGTCGGGTGACCCACATGTGACCTAGTTTATTAATTCGCTGGTCATCAAGGGTCCAACGAGACTATAATGGAATCTTCGGGCGTGAAGGCATTGCTCCTTTCGCGAAGTACCTTTTTTCCTGTATCAAGCCTTCAAATTCCCTACTCCTAACGAGTATTGGAGTAGTGTGTAGGGAACAATGAGCTGCACTGTGAATGTCTGTCTGGCTACCTTTAAGTCTCTACGCGCACCGCGAGCATGCTTCGAGTTGATCAAGTCGGGCTATCTCGTCAACCGGACTTATCCGAGCTCATCGGGCACCAGGCCGAGTTAAGAGTGAACCGACTCTTCTCCGAAGGGAAAGCGAGAAGTTGTCGGTTCAGGTTTGGCCATTGATTTTGATGCCCGTGACGACTTCATGACACCTTGTGCGGAGCCTGCTGGAAGAGTTGGTCCCCATTCAGATTGTAGACGGTCATCCCGACCGAGTGACATTCATCGGTTCGGAACTAGAAGGTGAGCTCGGAAATGACTTGATTAAGTTTTTTCGCACCATCAACAACGTGTTTGCATGGTCAGCTGCTTGACATGCACGCATAAACCCATCGGTCATAGTGCACAAGCTCAGACGTCGACCCTAACCCAGAACCCTCTAAAGCGAAAAGATAAGCTACACACACTGCTGCAGGATGTCATCGCCCAAGAGGTTGAAAAGCTTCTACAAGCGGGTTTCGTTGAAGAAATTAAATATCCAGAATAGGCTGCAGAGCCTAGTGATGGTCAAAAAGTGGAATGGCAAGTGGCGCATACCGTACGGAGCTTTCGCGACCCTCGATGAGGCATGACCAAAGACCACTATCCTCGCTAAGAATTGACATCTTGATTGACGTGACAGCCGGGCAGAGCTGGTGAGCTTTATAGATGCCTTCTTAGGATACAACCGGATCTGTGATGCTCCTTTTCGACGTTTCCTCAAGTCTCTTTCCTCATATCGACAAGGGGACTTTTCTTGTTATGTCATGATGTCTTTTGGTCTCGAGAATGCCGGGGCAACTTATCAAAGGCTCGTTAACAAGATCTTCAAATCCCAAATTGGCCGTAACATGGAAGTTTACATTGATGACATACTTGTTAAGAGTGTCCATCGGGAAGACCATATTGTCGACTTGGCCGAAGCTTTCGACGTTCTCGGGAAGTACCGAATGAAGGCTGAACCCATCCAAGTGTGCCTTTAGCGTGAAGTCGGGAAAGTTCTTGGGGGTGATGGCGTCTCGGTGTGGAATCGAAGCTAATCCCAACAAGATTCGTGCTATCATGGACATGATGGAGCCCGCCGACACAAAGGATGTCCAACGCTTAACTGGTCGGGTAGCTGCCCTCGGGCCATTCATGCCGCGCTCTAGGGACAAGTGCCTTCACTTCTTCAAAAAGCTTTTGAATGGACGCCTGAATGTCGAGAAACCTTCCAAGAACTCAAGCGCTACCTCGCTTCGCCCCACTCTTGGCGAAGCCGACTAAAGCTGAGCCGCTCTTGATGTATTTTGCTATCTCAGAAATAGCCGTTAGCACCGTGTTAGCAACAAAACAGCTCCTTAATAATGAAAGAACAACAATAATACTGCATTCATCGACTGAATGCATAATTAATTAAGACAATATTTAGCATTAGCAGTAACAAATTAATCATAGATGAAACTGCATAGAGCCACCATGAAACAAAACTTGCACACCACTGAGACACATGCCAACCAAACGCATACTTAGTGCTTCAATGACATCATCACTTCACATCACATATGTATATAAAATAAAAACAATATATATATTATTAAAATAAAACAAGAATTGTAAGTATATGCCATGGCGGCGTAGTTAATTTGTTTCAACCGATTGATAAAAAAACAAAACCACATCAGATGCACGAACGACGAGTCGGCAATTAAATCATCGATCAGTATATAACAATTCGATTGCATATGATTTTATACAAACATGCGCAGCTGAACAGTAATCGAAACCAACGTACGACGAGTCATCAATTTGACTATTCAATAAGCATCCGCAGCGGAATCGAACATCGAATGAGATACAAAGCCATGAATTCGACAAACTAGGCTCGGATATTACATGTAAGATTTATCAGAATTTCGAATCCATGATTTTCATAATACATAATTGGAGAAATATATTTGAAGGCGGCGGAGCCATGATGAACGGCACGATAAATTGATTTTTCCCTCTTGACTTTTACTTGATGTTTCAGGTACTTTAGTGATGGTATTTTGTTGTGCGTTATCTATACGTAACTCTAATAGACAGAGAGAAGACCAATTTATATCTAAGAATATACTTTAATCGAGTACGTCCATCAAGTAACCAATTAAACGGTCTAAATTTAATTATCTCATTAAAACCACATAATAATATAAGATATATATTTAATAAATATCTTACATTGAACTCACATCCATGGCCATCGGACACAAGGGAAACAGGGAGGTAATGATGGTTCTAGTGAAGGTTTTGTAATAGTTGGTGGTCGGATTGTGGTGGACGTGATGGGACGGGTTGAGTCAAAGAGAGAAAGATTGAGTGAGGCCGAAGGAGAAGCAATCTTGATTGTGATTGGTGATGATAAGTTTATATATTGAAGAGTAAAACCGTCATTGTGTGACCAATTTTCCATTTTCTCAATTGGGAAAATTCCAATTCCGAACATTTCCATTTTTCCCAAATTTTAAAAAATTTTACACATAAATTTTTTTCCTTACTAATGAATTTTGAAGGAAAAAGGAGAATTGGGGAAAGTTTTCTAGAAAAATGGAAAATTTCTCCCAACTAAACACTAGGTTTACCCATTGTGATTTATTTTACATCTTTAATTATAAATTATCTCTATTATTTTCCTTAATTGATCTTATCTATTAATAATAGGAAAGTGAGACTTAGCCGTTCATTTTGTTTGTTCACGCTAAGAAGAAACTAAATCTCTCACAACTATACCATTGGTGAGTTGACGAACTCGTGAGTTTTAGTTTTAAACTTTCAATTTGTCTTGAAATTTCAATTTAATTTTTTGTTATTTAAAATATTTATAGATTATATCTAGCGAGTTTCGTCCCATTATCGAAATAAATAAATGTAGAAGTACTTTTAAGTTTAACAACTATTTCTCACCGTCTTTTCGAAATCCTAAGATAATTTTTAAGCATTCAACTAGTTTAAAAATATTAATCCGTCACCACCCTTTCAAAATCCTAAGATAATTTTTAAGCATTCAACTACTTACCGATTTGGCAATCCGACAAAACCCTACGTAATCCTACCAAACAAAGCTCGAAACGTAAAAATTTAAAAAGTAAGTATTGATACAAAATAACACGTGGCGCTTTTTTATTTGGTGGTCTTAAGGCCTCTGTTAATCTAGAAGGCAAGTTTTTGCCAAAATTAAAATATGTGAGATTAATTCAAAACATAAGGATATCCAATTACGAGAGAGAAGGAGTTACGCTAGCTGGTGTAAAACCAAATAAAAAATACAATCTTTTTCGTAACAAAAAATGTAATGACCCGACTCCCCCTTGGGCGGTGGTCATTCTTACCAGGCATGAACACCGATGGCATGACGTCACCATAGGAATCGACAAGACTTGTCTCCACGGACCAACACACGTCTTCCCAGCATGATTTGTCCTCACTCGCCAACTCCTTGGAAAAACTTTCCGGGGATCACCCATCTTTACAACTACTCCGAGTTGAGCACGCTCAACCATAAAGTTTCTATCGATGGGCTACCGAAAAGAAGTTGCAACTAGTTAGTATGGATAGTGCAAATCAATTACTATAATAGAAGAAAAACAGAGAAAGTAAACCATCTTTCACCGTTTCATCGTCGTCGTGGTTCCTTTCAAAAATCAATACAAATAGAGAGTAACCAGCGCGATTTCGCCGGCCTAAATCCCCTTCCAGTTCTCTGGATATAGGAACCCGATGCTCATCAAGAATCCGGACCTCGTGAAGAGCCATAGCGTCTTCCACAAAAATTGCAAGTCGTAACTCGATGTATCATTTTGGTTATCATTGTCAACGATTATGACTTTCTCTCGGGCTTCGTATGCGACCTCAACTTCTCCGTCTTCGTCGTTTGATAGTGGTTGAGGTTATGACGAAGACCGTACGGCGGGAGACGGCATGAGTCGGTTCGATTCATTATCTTGTATGGGATGAAGGCCATGTTGGTGGTCAGATTTAACGAAATTGGATATTCCGTCGTCGGTATTGACGGAATATGCCTCGAATAACGGGCAAATTGATAAGTTAGGTAATTTGGTTTCTCTTTGTACTGTAAAAATTGGTGGTTTTAAATAGAAGGAGAATAATAAAAATATAAGGATATAATGGATAATTTAACTTCAGATTCATTAAAAGTGATATAAGAGACGAAAAATATTGTCAAAAATGACACATAAAAAAAGGAGAGAGTACCTTAAATTGCCAGCTTTGTCGGTTCCAAATTTTGCAAAGCAATGTCCCACGATGTCAACCTCGACAAATAATATGACCCAATTCTATAAGCTCGGAGAGTATCGAGTTTCTGTATTAGTATAGCAGGGAGAGGGTCAGCTTAGCTTTCGCTGTTAACTGATCATGCTAACAATTTGCACTAGATAACAATCTGGTCTTTAATTATATTCCGATTTTGATATACTTAATTAGACGATGCCAACAATTATTAGTTTCATGAATTCGATCAATCTCAGCAGGTACAAGGTCATCTAACAAGAGAATTAGAGCGGATCTCATCGAAAACATCAGGGGCCGCCAAGTTCCGGCCGCCAATATGATTAACTGAAACAACTTTTCTTTATCGGTCGATTATAATCAGAGGCGATCTATTAAGGGGCAACTGGAGGCAATTGCCCCAGTGCTTTTGGATAAATCTTTGTATTCTACTATACGAAAGCATAATGAAGTTGGCGGTGTAATGGTTGAAGAGTCCGGTTTGTTTTTGTAAAACCCAAGGTAATGATATCGAACCTTGTCTGCTTCTTTTATCTTTATTCTTCCTTTTATTTCTTTAATGTGCCTTTTATCTATTATATTTACATGAAAGTATTGCGGGCCTAGTCTAAGAACATTTTCTATCCCATCCACGTTAGTTTTTTGTTGTTTTCCCTATCAAATTTATTTTTACTGTATTTCTTTCTTTAACCTTTTTAGTATAAATGGCTAATTGGTGAGCTACTCACACCTAAAATTTATCAAAGTCAAATGTACCTGGTAACTCAAATCTTTACCGAGCAAATTTCGAAAATTTCCACTATTTATAATTAATTTCTAAAAAAAATCTAATTCTAATTCTTATTATTTAAAAAAAAAACCCACTACATATATAATATATATAACTTTAATATAATAATAATAATTTTTACTGTTGAATCACAATAAAATCAGAATTAATATACTAACTAATACTATTTGATATAATTTATAAATTTAAAGCCACCCGCGGAGAATTTAGATTCAATGAAACGTCATTTTTTTTCCGCCCCGGATGAATTAGAATCCAGCATCCGCACGGATTATAATTAGCACATAATGTCATGGGTAGTGCGAAGAGATATATATATATATATATATATATTTAAGTTAGTGTGAAAATATATTGTACTTTCAGTAGCTACAACTTGTATGCAGTTTTAGTATAATTAAATATATACTTTATGATTAAAAAAACATAATAATATTGAATTCTATCCAACCATGAGTGTTGAATCGGGATACGTTTCGCGTATCGTTTTTCCGATTTTTGTATCGAGATTTATATATCGAGATTTATCGTAGGATACGAGACACATTTTTTATAAACTTAAAATATATAATATAAAAGATATATTACATATTAATTATCGAATAAGTGAGAAAATAATTAACATTAATCATCTATCATGATATAATACTATAATGTAATCAATTTGTAAGTATTGTATCAATATATCATATCCAAATTCATTTCAAAAAAGTAAAACATCAAAATATTACTAAAAATATTGCTAAACCCTCAACCTACTATCTTTATTACCATCATTCAAAATTGTGAAGCCTTCAACATCTTTATTAGATGCATCAGCTACATCTTCAATCTCTTTGACATCTACCATAATTTATTTATTTTTGATAAATTTCTAATACAAACTACCCACCCTCAGTCCGCTTCCATTGGAGTCGAACTCATGACCTCTCGATGGAGGAAATGCCTAACCATTAGGCCACAATAACTTTAATATTAATATCATTAATATTTTTTGACATATTTCTTTGACATTCAGTGTAAGGATCTTGAACCCATTCGATTTTAATGAAAATAGTATAAACTTGTCACGAATTTATTTAAAAATAATTTGTCGGTGTATCGTTTGTATCGTAAAAAATACCGAATCGCACCATTGAATCGCGGGATTCAAGAGATTCATATGGGATACAGAGCCAAAAAGGATACGACCCTTTGATACGTATCGTTTTAACGTAAAAAATATCGAATCGTAAGATTTGTATCGTGTATCGTGGGATACTTACAACTATGTATGCAACTATATATTGCAGCAATATAGCAAGGACAATATCACACAGTAATGTGAAAATACTATCCAAGCCACATTCAATTATAAGCAATGAGATGGTAATGCAAATTGCAACCCATATATAATTTGAGATATCGTTAAAGACTCGCCTGATCCCTTGAAACCACGAGAAAGCATTTCATCAGCCTCATCCAAGGTAAACATTTTGATGTGCTGAGCACGGAGTAACTGTGTCCTCAGCATGTCAAACACACCGAAAAGGAGTGCCGACAATAACACGGACTCCACTAGAGGAGAATATGTTGATCTTCAGTTTCACGAACGCATGCATGGACCTTAACACCGAGAAAATCTCCGAGAGCTTGCATGACATAGTAAATGTGGAAGAGATGTAGATTTTTAGGTGTAGGTTTTGTAAATGTGGAAGAGATGTAGCTTTTTTTAGTTGTAGGTTTTGTAATGGTTCCATAAATTGTAGGATTTGTAATTTCAGACGGATCGAACAACTTGTCCGTATTTATTGTAATTGTGACTTTTGTTGCTTTAGGAAAATTAAAGCGTACTTTAGCTTTACATTTTTGTTTCTGGACATAAATTCTAACTGTAGGAGTACTCGATTTGTAATGGTAAAACAAACAGTTCGGTTCGTCTAATGAGTGTTCGTCTACATGGCAACGAGTCGAATCAAATTATATTTGTTTATAAACGAATCCCTGAAAATTAATCAAATCTGTTTGCTAATGTTCACAAGCCTCCGTAAGCAGGTTCGTTTAATTTTCAAAAAAGATATAAAATAAAATAAAAATTTATTAAATGACCAAAACAACACATAAATATTAATTTATTGATATTAATATTAATATTAATATTTATTTTTACAAGATTATTAGTATTATAATTAAAAGGATTTAACATTAAACATCAATTTATTAGTATCATAATCAAATAATTTAACATAAAACGTCAATTTATTAGTATGATTGTTAAATTACAAAATATACTCTTCATTGTGAACTATTCTTCTCATATCGTTAAGCAGAGCTCAGGTTTGGCTCATTTATAAGCGATCTTCAAAATTTTGTTCAAGCTAGGCTAGTTAACTATTAGCGAGTTTTGAGCTTCGTTTGCCCATTACTACCATCATGAACAAATTCCAAAATTCCAATTATCCAATCATATAATAATTTTTAAATTATAAATACTCTCTCGATCCACTTCAATTATCCTATAATAAAATTTATTTTGATATATTTTAAGGATTATTTTTATTTCTATAAACCGTTTTTTATTTTTAGAATAATGAAAATTGTGAAATTAACTCATAGTAAAAGATGGAGTAGGGTGGGTGCTTCTCATTTTTGGAATAATTTCAACGTGAATTGCTTCCGTCTTCTTTCTCGTCTATCTTTGAAATTTGGAACTTTATTTGACCTTTTGTCCATCGTAAACAAAATCCAAATCCATCTAGGTACCTAGCCAATGAGAAATGCAATCGGTTGTCATCAAAACAAGAGAAATGCAATTGGCCCTTTGTGACAGTTAGAATATCTTACGTCATTATATTAGAAGCCTTTTTTCGGATGACATCTTGGACTAAAGAACTTTTGCAAGATAAATCACTAATAATTACTCCCTCTATCTCAATTTAATTATTAAAATGTAGTTTTCAAGTAAATTTAAAAAATAGATTAAATTACCTTTAATTTTAGAAAAAATTCAAGATAATACATAAAAATCAAACTCGTTAATCAATAGGAAGTAAGGATAATATAAAATAGAATTGTATTATTTTATAAAATGGATAATTATCTTAAAACATTTAAAAAATAATTTTTGAATATTTAAAATGAAATGAAGAGAATCGAGATAATAGAAAAATATTAACTTTTTGATAAAAGTCGGTCTAAGCCATAATTTATTCAATAATCCGTTCAAACGAATAACTTCGAGCTATATTTTAATTGACAAAATAAAGCAAACAGAACTTGTATAGGTGAAGCAACATTATAATTAATCAAACAATCGGCTACTTTATTACTACATATTTTTTAATCATTTTAGTTTTAAATTTTTCATTTTTAGTTTTAAATTTTTACTTTTCATTTATAGAGCAGTCAATATACATATGTGACAATATTTTAAAGTTTTTTCTAAAATGGGTGGGACCAAAATCCCCACCATATACATACATCCCCATTGTTGAAGAGTGTTGGTTCATCTTGCCTGGTGGTGTTTGTATCTTGCCTGTCGGTTTATTACTATATTAAAATTAAATTACATAGAAGGTCAAAATCAACATTGTATGTGAAAAATTAGTGGGGAAACTATAAGGAAAGTAAAGCAACATGAAAACTATATAGAGACAAGTGCCCATAAACAGAGTTTTGTTTCAACATTTAAAATCAAAAATAAAAACGGAAATTTTTATACTAATATACTACAATTATACATGCACATGGGCCACTTCTAATGCTGAGAATCTTAACCGCAATCAGTCTTGTCAGATTCAAAATCGAACGGGTCAATTCGACATTGGTTCAATAAACCAGTCCAACCCCCGGTGATTCATATTCGAGACGGTTTATGACAGAATTTTCGATTGATACAAAACAGGTTCATCAGAAATAAAAAAATTAAAAAAAATTATCGCCTTCAATTTAATCCCCCCCCCCCCCCCCCCCCCCCCCCCCCCCCCCCCCCCTGATTACTTGTAATTTTTTATAAATAACCTTTTAAATTTTATTTAAATACATTAAAATATTTGAAAACTAACTTATATCAAAAAAAAAGTTTAAATTTAAACATATTTTAAAATAGCCTAAAACTGGATTCATGAATGTGTGCGCAGATGACATTGGTTCATTGAACGCAGAACAATAAGTCAGGCACAATGAAGCAGACCTAAATACAACTTATC
>JANIEQ010001145.1:0-18709 GCA_024708375.1 Oxalis stricta | reverse complement strand
GATTAAGGGGATAAAAATATATACTTAAGGCCAATTTCCGGCAACAATATCCAACGATAGATATTTATAATTAAGTCGGAAACTGACACGTCAGCATGGCGGAAGACGATCAACACAACCTCGCCACCACCAACAGATGGCTCTTCCTCTCCTCCTCCAACAACGGACGGTTCCCCACCTCCACCAACCGAAGACTCCTCCGCCTCCCCTCCTCCCACAGACGCTTCCCCACCTCCGTCGGATAATTCATCCCCTCCTCCACCATCTGATCAAAAGGACGGTGGCGCCTCTCCATCACCTCCATCGGGAAACACTCCAGCAACAAATTCTCCGCCTTCACCTCCGACTTCTTCCTCCTCCGGCCAAAGTACATTCTCTCCACCTCCACCGATAAATCATAATAATCCATCCCCTAAGGGTCATGATTCCCCGACATCATCTCAATCTCGACCGTTAAGCCCTCCATCGCATGGAGGGTCCTCACATTCTAGTAATGACGGCTTGACGTCTCAGCAAGCCGCCATTATAGGAGGTGTTGTGGCGGGTGTGGCTGCCATTATAATTATTCTCTTGGTACTTATTTGCTTTGCATGCAAATGCAAAGGTAGAAAGAAGAAACAACCACCCTCACCTCAGATGTATTACAATAACAACAATTTCGCTGCCCCTTCACATAAAGGTACGTTTTATTAATTACTAGTATTATTTATATGAATCAATTCTTTATTATATATACCACATCCAGTTGGAAAATATATATCTCTTTTTAATTTTTATATGTAAATTAAAATAAGTACGTGTTAAATAATTTATATTAAAAAGGCATGTATTTTAGAAGAAAATAGTTGTATATCAATATATTTTTAATTTTTATATTCAACACAGAGACAAGTTTCAATCGATTTTTAACATGAAATTCATTGATTTTATTAAATATGTTCATACTTTGCAAAACTGAAATGAAATATAATAATGTGGGATATGGAATAGAATTATAAAATGTCATGAGATGAATTATTATTTTCATTCTTATATTTAAGGATCCAATAATTTCTAAATTCTGTATAAAATAAAATTAAAATATATCACTTTAAAATTCATTAGCGGTGCTTGGCATCATGTAAATAAAATAACATCAAAAAAATAAAAGGACCAACTTATGTAAATCTATAAATTACAGGGATCCAATTCAACAGAAAACAAAAAAGTTGCGAAACTATCTTGAGCATGCCATAGGAATAGGCTGAGAAATTGTTCAATGCTGATCATTTCCTATCCTTTTACAATGATTACAGTTTCAGGCTACTCACCGGAGTTTTACAAGGGCGACGGCGGCGGTGGGGGATATCTACCTCCTCCACCCGGCGGCCAAGGTCAGCCGCAACACAGCCACTCACCAGGCTGGCTTCCACCTCCGATGCCACCAATGTTCATGAGTAGTGATATGAGCAGCGGAAACTTTTCAGGCCCAGCCGGCAATGCGCCACTTCCGCCACCACATCCGAGCGTCGCACTGGGGCACATGCAGAGCAGCTTCTCATACAACGAATTAGCGACGGCGACCAATGGATTCTCTCAGGCGAACCTTTTAGGTCAGGGCGGGTTCGGGTATGTACACAAAGGGATTTTACCTAATGGGAAGGAAATTGCGGTGAAGAGCTTGAAATCGGGAAGTGGACAAGGAGAGAAAGAGTTCCAGGCTGAAGTTGAGATCATTAGCCGTGTTCATCATCGTCACCTCGTGTCGCTTGTTGGGTATTGTATTGCCGGAAGCCAGAAAATGTTGGTTTATGAGTTTGTTCCTAATAACAATCTCGACTTCCATCTTCATGGTAAGCTTTTAGTGAGCTTGATCAGTCATATAGTTTGAAGTTTAATTTGAAGTTTGATGTTTATCAATTGCTGTACATTTCAGGAAAGGGTAGGCCTATTATAGATTTTCCAACCAGGCTCAAAATTGCTCTGGGATCTGCTAAAGGGCTTGCTTATTTACATGAAGATTGTAAGATTTTTCACATTTACAACTACTTTTTCGTTGTTCATCACGTCTCTGTGTTCTATGTATGCTCATTATTGTTTTATGATTGCTTGTAGGCCATCCCCGGATTATTCATAGGGACATTAAAACTCCTAACATTCTGATTGATTACAATTTCGAAGCTAAGGTATTCATGTTGTGACCTTCTTCCCTTGATATCTATATAGATTTGATTCGAGTGTTGCTAATATTTTGCTCCTGTTGAATCAAATTTGCTTATAAACAGGTTGCTGATTTTGGTCTTGGCTAAGCTCACTACCGACACCAATACACACGTGTCGACTCGTGTAATGGGAACATTTGGGTATGAAACGAAGATCACATTTGAAGAATTTAGCATACTAAATTCTATACTTTCGAATAGTATCCATTTTACCATCATATAGAGAGTTTCAAATTGTAAATATCTAATGCAGGTACTTGGCTCCTGAGTATGCATCGAGTGGTAAGCTGACAGAGAAATCTGATGTTTTCTCTTTTGGTGTCATGCTTTTGGAACTTATAACCGGAAGGCGTCCAGTTGATCCTACCGGAGAGATGGAAGACAGCTTAGTAGACTGGGTAAATTAAAACCTCCTTTGTTCTTCTTGGTTTTCTTTTAGTTCTGCAACATACTATATACATCATGGATGGTTGAGAAAATTGACTTTATGTGCCAACAGGCAAGACCTTTGTTGACACGTGCGCTTGAAGAAAAGAACTATGATGAATTGGCGGATCCAATGTTGGAGAGAGCTTATAATCCAGAAGAAATGGCACGCATGGTGTCTTGTGCTTCTGCATCTATTAGGCATTCTGCAAAGAAAAGGCCAAAGATGAGCCAGGTATGACTCTCCTATGATCTAAAAGTCTTTTCGGTAAATTTCCCCTGAGAATCATGACAAAAAACAGTATGTTTTTTTTCATCAATTTGGTTACTGTAAATTTCAATCGAATTTTTGTTATTTCTGGCAAAATATAACAATCTAGTGAATGTTACAGATTGTGAGGGCTTTGGAAGGAGATATGAATTTGGCTGACTTGAACAACGGGGTGTTAAACCAGGCCAAAGCTCATTCTTTAGTTCCGGTGGAAGTTCAGAGTACGATGCTAGCTCTTACAGCTCCGACATGAAAAGGTTTAGGAAATTAGCTTTGGACAGCCAAGAAATCAACAGCAGTGAATATGGAGCAACAAGTGAATATGGCCTGAATCCATCCTCCTCGAGCAGCGAAGCTAGCAAGAGTGGAAGGGCATCCCCAAAATTACATTAACTCAGAAATTTTTAGTATATAATTTTCTAGAGGTTAAACCAGAGTTCAATGTACATTGCTTGGAGTCTGACACTTTAACAGTAAAAGAAGGGGACTCTTTGTATTCTCAACATTTGACGATGCACGAGATAAGCGAAAAGCTATGGATCTATTGGAGGTGGAGGAGGCTAGAGGGAGTATGAAAGTTGGTTTTCCTTATTTTTCTTTCTTTTGTGATTATAAAGATGATCAAATCTATCAGTTTTGTTTGTTGTAAAACATATGAGATTTCTCAGTATATTTATATGTATTAACTGTACTAATCTATTTATAATATAAAGGAAGATATTTCGAATCAGGCTCCCAAATCACGCTCCGAACCTCCAAAACTCAGCTAACCTAATTATCTCTATACACAGATTTTCTTAATTTTTTCCCCTAATATAAAAATACACACGGCAGAAAAATAGGAGGAAGACTAATTTAATTTTAAAATTATTTAACTTCTCCCATATTTGTAGGAGACAGTTTTTCTATATTATTAAGAAATTATTTACTGATTATTTCTTCTTCCATTAAAATAAAAATGAAAGATAATTTGCTGTTCTCATTCAGAGTAGTATTTTGCTATACTCTCTAATAAAATTTAGACAAATAGGAAAGAGAAAAGGTTAATATAAAGTAGTATTTATTTATATATATTTTTTTATTTATCGATTTTTTGTATTCATAAAAATAAAGATATATTATTATACTTTATAATTGTGAATTTTAAGGAGAAAGTTATAAAATTATACACCGTAAATTTTAAGTATGAACGTTGAAAGTAAAAATCAAACAAATAAATTCTTATTTAAAAATTTTACAGATTTTTATCTATTCTATGTGATAATTTTTAACTGGTGGGAACACTAAATTATTTTTCAAATAAAAATTGTTGTGAAGCCTGACCTCCTCAACTATTGTTCGGCTTCAACTCTCTCAAAAGATCGAGCATCTCTATATAAATATATAAATTATCTTATGGTAAAGGTTTGTGAAGCATTAATTATCAATTTAGTTTGGTGAAATCGATTTTTTTTCTCTCTCTTTAGCATATATTGGTTTATTCAAATGACTTTCTATGGTTGATTTAGATAGAGATCGAAGAACAGCTAATGCCTAAAAGCCAAACAAAGACCGCTCACCAACTGTTTGGCTCTTAAGATTTGCATTGGAACAAATCATCGATGCATTAATTGGATGAATTGGAAAAATATGGTCAGATCGTAAGGTATCATAATAATATTTGTTGTATTTGTTTCCTAATTATAAGTTGAAAAATAAATTTATTTTCACTTCTGCAGTATTGTGGAGGCCCTGAAACTTGTGAATCAAGAATATATGAGTATCTTGCGACATAGAACGACATTATGTTGTGTTCACATAGAATCATTAAATGTGGCGAAGAGAATCCAAAGGGAAAAGAAAAATAATTAGGCTATAGTTAATGGATATTCATATATCTAAGACAAACTCGAGAAGGAAAAATTTCATCTTTGTGTTTTAATGGTGTGCCCTTTGCAATGGGCTTACCTCCCCAATGCTCACAACATAATAAAACAATTTTTTCACATTAAGCACATGACAAATAGAAAAGAATAAAATGGATCTTTTTCTGATGTTAATTTCATTCTAATGCTCTGAAAAATTAGAATCATTGTAATTGAAATGATATAGTTATCATTTTTAACAAGTTTTTGACCATGTATAATGGGTCAAATGATTAGACCAAACTAGATATGTGTATGTTATAGCATAAAATTTGACTTACAGTCATGATTAATTTGAAATTATTGTAATTATCTACTGTCCGAACATGCATTTATTCATACAAGATATTGAAATAATAATTTGTAATGTTGTCCTTTTTTTTCTTTTTTTTTTAATATATTTGTAGCAAGAGAAATATCAAATTAGATAAAGAAGACATTTTTTAAACTTATACGTTATATTTCTTTTAAATTTTTTTAAAAATCTTCACATCGGCTCTTTTGAAAGTTGGCTCTTTTGATTAGTTGTATGCAAACTATCAATTATTTTTTCTAGAAGTTGACTTTAGTTGTTTTCATTTATGGTAGATTTGATTTGAGGTGTTTACGTAGTATTATTTTGGTTGTGATTTTAGTCTTCGAGAGTTCTCTCCACAATGAAGAAAATATGTTGTCAATGGAAAGTGGTTAAGACATATAATAGATGCATGAAGACATTTTTGAATATACAGCGGTAAGAATTGATATTTGATTAACAAAAAATATCCAAAAAAATTATTAACCCAATTTTATTTATTTTTTATTCATATTGATGTTTTCACTCTGTTTTGAAGTTCTGATTTACATAGGATCTATGCCATATTTATTACTTCCTCTCTAAATTTTGAGTTTTTAAATATTAATTTTTGTAATGTTTCTATACAGTGTATATATTTTATTCTTAGTCAAATTAATTTTTATTATAAATTAATTATTTAGGATCACACATTTTAATTCCCAACAAACATATCCAATATAATATTAACAACGCTCGAACTTCGTTAATAAACCAAGCATTCAATTTTGATGAGCTCCCAGCTTTTGTCCTAGACAAATAGTCCTGACTTTATCACTTGCTGGAAATGGAAATGCAAAAATGACAAAAACTTCCACATATGACAAAGCTGTTGATTAACGACAAGTTTGTAATATTTGAGGAAAGATATAATTTCTCTTTATTAGGGAAATTTTGCCAGGTACTAACTTGCTAAATTTGATTTGATGTAAAAAAAGCAACTACCCCAAATTTTGTTAAAAAAATAATTAGACCTCATAATTAAATTGTCAAATGTACTATACATAAAGCATTTTTTGTTGGTTTTAAAAGAAAAGTATTTTTTATTTTATACTAAGCCAAACTCAAAGGGCGAGCATTTGGAGTAAATACTTGTTACATTACAGTACATGGGTATTTAACCAAGTAACTTAAGGGGCATTATAGTAATATATGATGATACGGGTCCTGCTTGCTTATTTATAGTTCTTAGAAATAATTATACGATAAAAGCATTCTCGCTTCGCGTCCGACAATACACACACAGACAGAGTATCTCATACCTTAAAACAGATCTCGAAAATTCATCAATGGCACAGCCTCTGGATTAAGAAGGACGATGACCGCGACGATGAAGGTATGTTTTCATTTTTATGCTATTATCATCGCCTTCCTCTTGTAATCTGCACCTGTGAGTATATTTGCATTTCAAATCTTAGATCGCTCAATAGAAAACCAGTTGTTAGCTTCTGGATCGCTTAGCTTTTTCTATTTAATTCTTCCAGCGGCTCAAGTCGATATAGTTTGTACCATGATTAAGATCCAAACGATTATCACAGTTTATTATGGTTGATCTGCTCAATTCCCTTTCTAGCTTTAACCTGAATGTAGGCTTAGCTAATTTGTTATGGATTTTACAAAGTTTTAGTGAATTTTTACGTGAGTAACAGCTGCTAGATCTGGTATTGGATTTATTATAGAATAATCGATTATTAGATTTATTCAAACTTCAAAGACGTATTTCATTGCTGTACTCTAGGTAGGACTTCCTGTGTTTATTCATATTCAAAATGTGCTTAAATAGAGCTGTGTATGTCTTTAATGTTGATGTGGTGCAAGTTTTATGTAATATATATGTGAATTTGATTTACACATTATTATAGTGAATGAGACATCTATCTTATATTCGTGAATTTGATTAACAAACAGCGGAATACTCGCCGTTTCTGGGAATTGAGAAGGGTGCTGTTCTTCAAGAAGCTAGGGTCTTTAATGATCCTCAACTGGATGCAAGAAGATGCTCTCAGGTTTAAATTTGATAAACTTTATTTTTTATTTCCCCTTTCTATTGGTATTGGATACTTACAGTCTTCCGTGTGTGTGTGCAGGTCATCACAAAGCTTCTGTATTTACTTAACCAAGGAGAATCATTTACTAAGGTTATTATTCATCATCTGATAATGATTTGCATTTACCGTATTTTTAATCTGTGTTATGGAAAAATTCCAGTTTTGATGTTCATTTGATATGCACTCAAGTAAGAAATGTTCATTCTTTGGAATTGATCAGTTCTTAAGTCGTGAAAATTATTTACGTTTGTTTTTTTTTTTTTTTTGTCTTTCTTTGTTTGTCTTAGATTGAAGCCACAGAAGTTTTCTTTTCTGTGACAAAACTATTTCAATCAAAAGACATAGGTTTGAGGAGAATGGTCTATCTTATGATAAAGGAGCTGTCTCCATCTGCAGATGAGGTCATATTTTATTTGAGGCTTTTAGTTCCTTTTGAATGTATACCTCTTACTCTTATGTGTGGGCTGATCTCGATTGTTGCTCGTTGCAGGTTATTATTGTAACAAGCTCCCTCATGAAGGATATGAATAGCAAGACTGATATGTATCGAGCAAATGCTATCCGTGTGCTTTGTAGAATAACAGATGGAACTCTTCTCACCCAGATTGAGAGATACTTGAAACAGGCAATTGTTGACAAAAATCCTGTGGTTGCTAGTGCTGCCTTAGTTAGTGGGATTCATTTGCTCCAGGTACAGTTGATAGTTTTGCACTTGCAACTATGTTTCTCGTAATTTTAGTAAAGTTTACTAAAATGACTCTTGCCAACAGACAAATCCTGAGATTGTGAAAAGGTGGAGCAATGAAGTCCAGGAAGCTGTGCAATCAAGGGCATCTCTCGTCCAATTTCATGCACTAGCTTTGCTCCATCAGGTATGTTTGTTTAGTTGTTGCTCAAGTCTCTATTGTTTATGTGATGAATGTCATATTTTATTTCTTATATCAGCCAAGGTGAGTGCATCTTAAATTTATATTGGGTTTTTTCTTCGTTTAACTGCAGATTCGGCAGAATGATCGACTTGCTGTCAGCAAGTTAGTGACAAGTTTGACAAGGGCAACTGTGCGCTCGCCCTTGGCACAATGTCTTTTGATACGCTATACCAGTCAGGTGTGATAAATCAGAATATTTTGTTTGCTGTTGGGTGTCTATTTTATGTGTATTTCTGTAAATTGAATGTTATTTTTCCAGGTTATTCGTGAGTCAGCCACTACTCAAACTGGGGACCGCCCATTTTATGATTTCCTTGAGAATTGTCTGAGACACAAGGCAGAAATGGTGATTTTTGAGGCTGCCAGAGCAATCACCGAACTTAGTGGTGTTACAAGCCGAGAGTTGACTCCTGCAATTACTGTACTACAGCTTTTCTTGAGTTCTTCAAAGCCAGTTCTAAGATTTGCTGCTGTCCGCACCTTGAACAAGGTAGACTAATTCTCCAACGTTACTGCAAACACACAAGCAGAAAAATAGTGGGAATAAATGCTGTGTACATACATGTAACATGGTTGATAGGCTGGGACATTGTTTTTCCTTCTGGGGTTACTATGACACTATGCATACCCGTGGATTTCATTGGGCTTTGAAATCAACTATATCTGAGAATTAAACTGACCCTAAGATTTTTATTATGCAGGTCGCAATGGCTCATCCAATGGCTGTGACCAACTGCAATATTGATATGGAGAGTTTAATTACTGACCAAAACAGAAGTATTGCCACTCTTGCAATCACCACTCTCCTGAAGACTGGAAATGAATCTAGTGTGGATCGGCTGATGAAGCAGATTACTAATTTTATGTCGGATATTGCTGATGAGTTCAAGATTGTTGTGGTTGAGGCCATTAGATCATTGTGTCTGAAGTTTCCATTGAAGTACCGATCTCTGTGAGTGAAGTTGCATTCTTCTTTTGTAGACTTATAGGCTTCTTTTGATACACCTTTATTATATTGTTCTCTGTTGTGTTTGTTTGGTGCCATGGTATTAATTTCACTCCCTTGCTATCAGGATGAACTTTTTAAGCAACATACTCAGGGAAGAAGGCGGTTTCGAGTATAAAAAGGCAATTGTTGATTCAATTGTCATTCTCATAAGAGATATTCCTGACGCAAAAGAAAGTGGGTTACTTCACTTATGTGAGTTCATTGAAGACTGTGAATTCACTTATCTTTCAACACAGGTGAAATTCCTTCCATTCTTTATGTTTACAACTTTCAAGAATTATTTGTATGTCCATGACATTCTTCTTTTGCATGTTTAACTTAACTTTTTCTTGCATTTCATTGTTCCTTGGCATCCATGCGTCATTAGATTCTTCATTTTCTGGGGATTGAAGGACCTAAAACCTCAGATCCCAGCAAGTACATAAGGTATATTTATAATCGTGTTCATCTTGAGAATGCAACTGTTCGCGCCAGTGCCGTTAGTACACTGGCAAAGTTTGGTGCCATGGTTGATTCGTTGAAGGTATCATTTTCTTATCTTCATTTGTGACTGATGTTATTCTCTCTAGGAGTTATTGCTGGCTGGCAAACCTAAATTTTGACATGTCCTCGTGCTCTTTATGCAGCCCCGTATATTTGTTCTGTTAAGACGCTGCCTTTACGACAGTGATGATGAGGTCAGTTTTTCTTGTACTAATCTATTTCATAAGGTTGTAGTTAGATCACTTGATGTTACATGTTGCAGTCCAAAAAGTAAATTATACTGCAATTACTACATTTTCTAAGTTTTGGTTTAGCTTTATTTTAATATTATATTATACTACCATTGTGAAACTCTTTCTCGTTAAGTGTCCTTAGCGACTGATATCGTGACCTTACTTGTAGGTCCGTGATAGGGCAACATTGTATCTCAGTATGCTCGGGGCTGATGATCCTGTTGCTGAGACAGATAAAGATGTTAAGGATTTCCTCTTTGGATCACTTGATGTTCCACTTGTCAACCTGGAGACCTGTTTGAAAAATTATGTGAGTCTTTTGAGGCCTTCTTGTGAATTAATACTTCACAGAAGTTCACTCTGATGAGCATTTTACTGTTACAGGAGCCATCCGAGGAGCCTTTTAGTATCGATTCTGTTCCCAGAGAAGTCAAGTCTCAGCCCATTGCAGAGAAGAAAGCTCCCGGTAAAAACCAACTGGTCTTGGTGCGGCTCCAAGTGGGGCTCCATCCACTAGTGATTCTTATGAGAGGCTCCTTTCCTCTATTCCCGAGTTTTCCAGCTTTGGGAAGCTTTTCAAGGTATTGTCACCAATAATCTTATCTCATTCTTTTGCATGCCACTAATCATATCATCAAAAGTTAGAATTCATCTAAGTTTTTATAATCTTGTGGAACTTTCCAGTCATCAGCACCTGTGGAGCTCACTGAAGCAGAAACGGAATATGCAGTTAATGTTGTTAAGCACGTGTTCGACGGACATATTGTGTTCCAGTACAACTGCACCAATACAATCCCAGAGCAGTTGCTTGAAAATGTAATGATAGTCAGATTTAAAGGGTAAACATTGAATTAGTTTTTCCTAATCTCTTTTATGTCTAACTCAAATAATCCTTTCTATTCCTGCCATGATCAGGTCATTGTTGCTGTTGATGCTTCAGAAGCTGAGGACTTTGCTGAAGTAGCATCCAAGCCTTTGAAATCTCTTCCTTATGACTCACCTGGGCAAACATTTTTGGCATTTGAGAAGCCAGAAGGAGTTGCTGTTGGAAAGTTCTCCAACATGCTAAGATTCATCGTTAAAGAGGTAGTAAACATTTGAAAATTGGAGCTTCGACCTTGAACATTCTTCTTGACGGACTTGATGCATTCTAATTGTAGTTATCTAACTCCCATTTCAGGTTAGACAATTGGAAAAGTTGCATTTAAATTATACGCTACATGATTCTTGTTTTGCCTAGATTATTTGTATCACATGTTTTTTTCTTGGTTGTCCAGGTTGATCCAAGTACTGGTGAGACAGAAGATGATGGTGTTGAAGATGAATACCAGCTCGAGGATCTTGAGAGTTGTGATCTGCAGATTACATGCAAAAAGTGGGAGTCTCAAATTTCAAGAATGCATGGGAGAGCATTGACCCTGATAATGAACATGTATCGCGAGTATGGCCTTGGCCCTAGAGAGAGTTTGACCGAAGCTGTCAGTGCTGTCATCAATCTTCTTGGGATGCAACCCTGCGAGGTAGCTCTTCTTCTTTTATTATTTTTTTATATTGTGTTTACAAACATCAATTAGTCCTTGTGTTTAATTCTTCCAAAATCAGATATTGGCCCTAAAAAATGAAAAAGGAAGAACCACTTGGACTAATTGATATCTTCACTTGGTTCGATACTTGTCTGCTTAGTTGCTGACAACTTCTTGTTCCGTTTTCTTTCTGGTACAGGGAACCGAGGCTGTCCCAAGCAATTCAAGGTCGCACACATGTCTACTTTCTGGTGTGTTCATTGGGAACGTGAAAGTTCTTGTGAGGGCACAGTTTGGTCTGGATAGTTCAGAAAGAGGGTTGCAATGAAATTGGCTGTGAGATCCGAGGACGATACTGTTAGCAACGCCATTCACGACATTGTTGCAAGCGGCTAGTCGACTTCCAGTAATGTTTTTTATGGATCGAACTTTATATTTTAAAATCCGCCGAAGAGTAACGTGGATAAGTTGTTCTATTATATTTGAATCATTTGTTCATTTTTAAAAATAATGCCCTGTTTTTTCTCTCCTTGCATTTTTCTAGAACTACTAGTGTATTTGTTTGAAGAAACACTTTTGGCAATATGACGACACGAGTGTTATACAAAATTTGACTAATTATCTACTGAATCCTCAAGTTATTGAGTTAAATTCTTCAAACACATCTACAACTTAAATCTGGCTCACATTGCCTACAACTCTGGTCCAAACTGTATTCGTAACGATAATGTACAACTGTATTATACATATACTGTATATCAAAAAGATATACACCAAGTATGTCTTTGTCAAATCATATAGGTCTAAGGTCTTGGCTCCATCAGCAACACAGGAAATTCTACTATTTAATTTTTATCTCTTCTATGTGAGACATATTGCGGGTTCACGTTACGTCCAGTAATGTAGCGATTGGATGTGGTCGGATTTCAAAACTCTTATCGACATAATTCACGACCCGGAAAGCCGTTTTTGTCGTTCCATTCTTGGCTCACTATTATTAGAGAGGATATAGCTTTATTTTCACATTGCAAATTCTCTTTTATAAGGAGGTAAATGAATAGTCTCGTTCATTCTTTAACAAACCTAAAATAAATTAGAAAGACTATTTACCTTCCTCCCAACATACCATAGTAAAAGAAAAGGATTATTATATATTTTTATTGAGAAACTATAGACATAATGTAAAAGTTAATAAACTAGAGGACCGAATCGAACCGTACAAGTCGAGTTCCTATCAGTCCCGAGTTAGTATTATGTGAAAAACCAGGTCTCGGTTCGAAAATTGGTTTAAAATAATTTATGTTTCGACCCAAAGAAACTAAAAATTTCATTAGGTATTCTCACTCACTTGACAGTCTTCGTCTTCAACCACCATCTCTCTCGACGACGACAGTGCTCCGACAGCTTCATCTCCGTGAAAGATCTGTTAATCTCGACGTGGTTGGTATTTTCTGGATTGACTACTTGAGTTCTTGAAAAGATCTTTTAGATTCAGTCAATTCGACATTTAGTTTAATCGATAATGTTTTACTATATAGATGGTGGTGACCAGAAATTAGAGAAAATGTTGAGGTCTCTATCAGCTTAGTCTGTTTGATATCATTGTAAAATTCAACTTGGTTTTCATTTTACAGGCGGTTATGGTTTTTGTTTATGGTATACTGGCTACATGGCTTAGTGTATTGCCATTTTTGTTATTGTGGTTTTCTTTTGGTTCAATTCTGTGCAGTTCTGTATTTAGATTTGTTTGCGTGTTGATTTCGACTACGTCTGAAATTGGTTTTGCTAGTTTCAAGTCTTTATGATTTCTTTCTGGGTTTGATGTTAAGGCTTGGTTTTTTTAAACATTAGGTGCAGTAAAGGGATTAAACTCTTACTGAAGCAAAAGGGAGATCGAGATGTCGATACTATTAAGATTAATGCATCGGTTTCCAAGTAGGATTGTGACAAGGAATGTCCATTCTCCTTTGTTGCCTTTGAAGTTCACAGAAATAATGCATCGAAAATTTCGGTCAACCTGCGTATGATCAGAGAAGGCTCCCAGCTGACTATGACCCTGCAACTTTTGATCCCACAGAACACCGTAGTCCTCCGACGGAGCGCGTGTGGAGACTAGTTGATGAGGTTTCGAGTCTCACATTGGCAGAAATCGCGGAACTCGGTTCCGTTATAATGAAGAAACGAGGAATGACTGAACCATCCGACGGTTGGAGTGATGAAGGCAGGTGCTGCTGGGATAGCCGCAATGGCAGCCGCGAAGGGAGGAGCGGCGGCAGCCAAAGAGAAGAGAAGAAAGCAGAGAAGACTGTTTTTGAATTGAAATTAGAATCGTATGAAGCTTCGTCTAAGATTAAGGTGATCAAGGAATTAAGGAGCTTTACAGATTTGGGGCTTAAGGAAGCAAAGGAGTTGATTGAGAAAACGCCGTCTGTATTGAAAGCAGGAGTGTCCAAGGAAGAAGGAGAGAAAATAGTCGAGAAGATGAAAGCTCTTGGTGCTAAAGTTGTTCTTGAGTGATGATTCAAAAAATAACATTAGTTGTCTTTTATCAGTTGATTTTTATTCAAATGAAATCTAGCTCACTGCTCAAGCATTCCCAAGGTGTGTTCGTTTTATTTCAAACAGGGGATTGTAGAAGCTTGTGTACTTCTTGGTTCTCTCATGTTTCCTGATATTGCCATCCATCTTGTTTACACAATTTTGAGGGAAATAATTGAAATGTTGACCAAATTGTAATGCCTAATGCATTATCACTTGATTCTGGTAGATTTTTGAATTCCAAGCAATGTTCAATTCGGGCCATATCAAGTGTAATTTTTCGGTCTACTTTGAAATATGGTAGAAGTTGTCCCTTTTAAGAGATCAAGATTAGTACCTCCTCTTTTCTATATGCCTAAATCCTAACACAAAAATCTACCGATCCAAATTCGCATCCCGTAGAGTCAAACCTATGATCTTAACCGCGTTGGCTTTGTACAACCTTTGAAGGCATCTTGTGCATAGATTTGCCCGTCCTAAAAACAGTTTACACAGTGAAAGACATTACATTAAACAGCCCAAACACAGGGAAAATGAAAACTTTCTGATCAAGTGAAAGTACAAGGCACGACCGCTAGTAAATAGAGAATAATGAAATTATTAAAAGTAAAAAAATGACACAACAATACATGATCTCAAGCCGGGGAATTGCCTCTATTCCACTAAACAATACTTCAGTTTGTCCCTTCTTCCTTTCCAGCCCACATCAAATTCCATAACTATTATTTTTTCACTCACGATGGTTACAGATATTACAAGGAATAGAAACTCGTAACCATATTAACTTTCAGTTACGAAGGATCCGGCAGTATATGCACCCTGAAATGGATACGCAACAACCATTGGGCTGAGATGATACTTGGCTTGTGGAATCTGAGTTCCTAACATGGGACTTGCTAAATTACACTCCTATGCCCTCCAAATGCCCAAATCTGTCGGAGATCAAATAAATTGGAGTCAGAATTTATCTGAATTGGATTGGGAAGTTCGGTTTTACATTGCAATGACTAAACTGTTTCAAGAATATCCGGAGCTCAGAAAAGCTACTAACCTTTAAGTTTGTATCCCAGCTTCCTGTACATAAGGCACTACCATCTGCTGACAAGCCCAAACAGCTTATTCTTCCCTCATGTGAGTTCTGAAGAGATCCCAAGTTTAAAACAACCTGTTATTTAACAAGAACACAATTAGCTATGCGCCAAGCTCGCACACAAAAACTGTGATTGCATCGTTAAAAGTGTAAGGCAAACAATAAAAGAGCAACCACACAAAAGCACATGCATACCTTTTGCCAATCAAAGTGTCCCAGACATAACAGTCACCATTTGAATATCCAGCAAACAGAAGTCTTCCCGATATTGAAAATGAAATGGAGGTCACATGAGGAATCTCATTATCACCATGCTGCTGATAATATTTCTGAAGCTGGTGACCAGTTCTGATGTCAAACAACCGGCAAGTTCCATCATCGGAGCCTGTTCCAAATCTATTGCCATCTGGAAAGAACTTTACAGCATTGACATCTCCCTCATGGCCATGAAATGTACGAACAGCTCGACTTGCAACCCGAGTATCCCATAACCGGGCAGTTGAATCACAGGACCCAGAAACAAACATTCTTGAGTTTGATCCATTTATGGAGACACTGAAAGGGTGCATGGGAAAAAGAAATAGTCTGTGTTAAATAACATCTTTGATAAGCTTTTGTCATATGAAATTCTTACCGTATGACACCCTCATATTTTTCGCAAAGAGTTATTACAATGTATGCATTCTGAAAGTATGTCACTGCATGTTTCTTCTAAAAGGTGTTCTCACTACACAAAATAAGATCCCATTTAAACTCCATCTACAAGCTTTACATACAAGTAAGCAACAAAGCAGTTACATGAATTACATAACTGATACATTTCCGAGCGCCAGAATATGAAAGATTAACTCAAAGATTTCTTTTAGATAAACAAGGTACATTGACCAATAATTTGAAGTCTAGACTATATGCTAAGAGAGCTACATTTGGTAAATATTTATTTCCACTATTATATAAGGAGGCTTGAATTGTAAAGCAGGAAAGTTTATACCTTAACACATCAGCAGTGTGTCCAGACTGAAATTCTCCTCCAAAAACAGAAGTTCTCAGGCCTGTTGTAATATCCCACAAGACACATGTTTGGTCGCCAGAACTAGTAATTAGGTGAGTGTCCTCATCTGGAACATACTGGCAGCAGGAAACATAACCCTTATGCCCACTGAGCATCCTCGAAACTGGTAGATTCCCATCCTTGTCAGTTGGCGAATTAAGATTGAAAATAGAGCAAACACTGTCAAGACCACCACATGCAACAGATTGGCCAGTCGGAGAGAAAGCACATGTCATGACCCATGCACAAGGGAAGCTTTATGGCATGCGTTTTCTGGCCGTTGAAGCATTCCCACTATCAGCCGTCCATCTTGAGATGCGCTGACAATTCGATTCTTTTCAGGGTCCAGTCCAATGAATACACCTAAACATTTGATCAAAATTAATACTCCTCCCAATAATATGCAAAGACACCCTCATCTAAAAGAAACACTATAACTAAGGCTCAAACATCAGAAGCAGTAAAGCTGAAAACTTGCAGGATACCGAGAAATTGCCCCATATTAGAACCACAAACTAGAATTGCAGTAAACCCAAGTTGGTCACCATCAAATTTCAGGGTAAGAGAGAGTGTGTACTTTTCCGGCGTGACCTTGCAAGGTCCGGCAACAAACCAGATCGGTAGGGCCAAAGAAACCGGAGTACGTCCCTGAGACCTCGCGTAACCAGCAACTGTTCCAAAAAAAAAATTGAACCAGATCTAAGCAAATTTTCAAATAGTAGCACCAAAAACCAACATAGCTAAAATGAGAAGAATCGGTACCGTCCGTGTCGAGCAATTGTAGCCGTTTCTGCTTCAGTTTCTCCCTTAGCGTGTTCACAGTCTCCGTCGCCGCCACGTGGCGCTCTTTTAGTTGGGAAACAGACATTTTTGTGTTGATGATAGCTTCGTACTACTAAAAACAGCTCATCTTTGATGCTTTGATTGAATTATGAGCTTCGCATAGAAGTAGATGTTTAGGCTTGATTAATGCAATTGCAATCAACAATCGAGTAAAGATATTGTAAATTAGGGATTTGAAAAATGGTGGAGCGTGGAGATGGTGGTGGTCTGTGAAAGATAGAACACACAGAGAGAGAGACAGAGAGAGAGAGAGAGAACAGAGAGAGATAATTAGACTGAAGCCGCCGGGCCCACAATTTTCCTACGTGTCATACCAACTTTCTGATCTGGAATTGCCCTTCTCTTCTAGTCAAACTCAAAAGTCACAAATGGTTACTTTCATTATAGTTTAGTTTGCGTATTTGTATAGATGTTTTGATCATGGCAAATTGGCAATGAACAATGCAATTAATAATGGTTTATGTATGTCAAATGTGAGACATATTGAATAGGAGTCCTTATGTCAACTAGTATTTTGTGGTGGAATGCGGTCTTCAGAGTTCTTAATCATAGTTGAGTTGTTGGGAGCAATCTTGAGATACGAAATTATAAAATAAAGTAAAATTTTGTGATTTTGGAATTTGGCATGGGTTTTCAGAACGATCAAGTTGGTAAGGAGCAAAAAGAGAATAATTTATGAGGAAGAAGAGAACTTAAATAATTAATTTGATGCTCCTTTTATAGAAATTTTTTTACGTATTTGTGTAATTTTGTCGGACGTAATGAGATATCTAAAATCATATTTTAAATATTCTCTTATATTTTAACTATAATGTTATGAGCGTCACCTCTAATATTAAACGCGTCTTTTAAATGCATCGCTATTTTTGTTGGCAACGGACGATCATTTGGAAGAATTTTGATTGGGTTATATGTCGCGCTTTTGTTTTGGGTGTATATTTTATGGTATAACAACTAGTATTATCCATATTTATAACTTCAAATTCCTTGTTAGTATACAGTATCTAATAGTAGTATTACTGATTCATGGGTAGAAATTGTGCGTCGATTGGAAATGGCTATGAGAACTTTTAAAATAGAAGTTTTCCAGTCTAATAATAAAACATAAACTTTCACCTGCGATCAACATATCATCGTTTTTGTTTACAATGGATGGGTTTTATTAGCCGCTAGTATCATTTTCTAACGTTATGAGGCCCATTATGAGGGCCCATCAACTCCTTAATCTGGGCTTTTTATCTTGAATGGTTAATCTAAGCTTTTGAGGCCTTCCTCATATGAGTATGTCATATGACACTTCAACAATACTTAGCATATTGCTAAAGAAATTAAAGAATGGACGGAATGAAACATGAGGGAGGGTCTTCACTGAGGAAAGCAAAATCAGAGGGACATTAGGATAAATTTTTAGAACGTTAGAGGACTAATAAGTAAATGTATACTTTGGATAGGATAATTTATTATGGATACATAAAACCAAATATTGAAAGCTTTATTCCTAATCTAACCACCAAAAAAATAGCTATCAATAATGAGATTAAGCTTATTCCAGAGAGCTTATACATGAAGAGAAAGGACTAGAGAGCTTAACAATATTCTATCCAACTATATGTATAAGCAATCTTTACAGTTACACTATTATTCAAATTTAAGAATTGGGATTGATTTCTTCATCACCATTCTTATTTTAAGCAATATATATCAATTGTTAACTAGCTGGTAGACTATAGTCCGGACTTGAGCTTTTATGTACTCCCACCTGGATAAACACATCCATTGTAACCTGTAACCAAAGAAAAATGAAGTCCAGGAGACGTTTATTCAAT
>JANIEQ010001143.1:0-12439 GCA_024708375.1 Oxalis stricta | reverse complement strand
TAAATTTAATTATATTTTATATACCATCATATAAGTGAATGGTGAACATGAATAATCAAATTTTGCAGTAAAATATAGAGTTTCCACTCTTCTAGTAAATTAATTTTCTACAAAGTTAAAACTATGGAGTATTTTAGTAAAATTTTAAATAAACTCCACAACTTTTTTGTTGATGGTCCACAATTTAAAATATTACTCATATTATACATATAAAAATACACATTAATGTATTATATATTATGTATATGCAGGGATATTTATAAATTGTCACACAATAGCACCTGCCAAATCACAGTCTCAACCAGTTAAGTTAAAGCTCTCTTTGCACTTATTAATGACTCTCATCTAACTTCTCCAGCTTCCTTCCTTTACTCAATCTTCTTCTCTTCACAATACTATATCTTTCTTCTTCTTCTTCTTCAACAAACAAACAAACAACTCATTTCTCTCTCACACATCACTTAACTATAACTTGTACTTGGCCACAAATTTTCAGGCCAAAAACAATTATTATTAGGAAAAAAAATGTCAACTCCAAATTATAACAATAACCCTTTTCTAATGATCAAGAAGCTAAGATTAAGGATGAAGAAAGAAGAAGAACAATGTTCGAAGAGTCCCGTTACTAAAACTTTTCTCATTCGCCGATTTCTACGACTGCGTTTTGATGTTCCTCGGATCGGTTGGTGCTGTAATTCATGGTGCATCCGTTCCTGTATTTTTCATCTTCTTTGGAAAATTGATTAATGTTATTGGTTTGGCTTATCTCTTCCCTAAAGCTGCTTCTCATCGAGTCGCCAAGGTATTAATTAATATTATAATTATAATCTACATATCACACTTGAAAATTTGATTCATAATTCATTAATCTTAATTAACAATACATTGTCATGCATGCATGGCGATTTTAACTTTAAATGTTTTTTCTTTTTTGCAGTATTCTCTGGATTTTGTGTATCTCAGTATTGCTATTTTATTCTCATCATGGCTAGGTAAATAATATTTTAAACCAAATGATTAACTAATTACTCACTTAATTTGCAATTAATTATCATTTTTAATATTTTTAATTAATAATATGTTTTTTAGAGGTGGCTTGTTGGATGCATACTGGAGAAAGGCAAGCAGCAAAGATGAGAATGGCATATTTAAGATCTATGTTAAGTCAAGACATAAGTTTATTTGATACAGAAGCTTCAACTGGAGAGGTTATATCTGCAATTACAAGTGATATTATTGTTGTTCAAGATGCCATCTCAGAGAAGGTAATTAATTAATTAATAAATTATCTTCAAAACATTAACCAATTTTCCTTAATTGGTGTCTGCAAAATTAAGGAAAAAAAAACCTTTTAAGTATAGAAAAATCTGAACATTAATTAATTAAGAAACCAATTTTGTTTTGGTTGATGGGTTCCAAGAAAAGTATTGTTCTTTTGATAACCTGTGCTAGCTTGTTATAAATTCATCAGCATGTAGTAGGAGAAGCATTTAATTTACAAGTCGGTTGGTTGTTGGATATTTGTGTGTTTCCAGTTTGAATAGGTCCAATTGCCAGCTGCAAAACACTGAATTTTTGCATGTGTTCCTGTCTTTCTTCTGTTCAATTATATATTCTTCCAAATTCACTCATATAGTATTTGTGTTTTTCCTTCTTCTCTTTCCCCTTCTAGTATATGCTTGTGGATAATATAAAAAAAAAAAAAATCACCAAAATGTTTGTGATCAATTTCTCAAATTAGTATAGAAATCTTATGTATAGGATTATCATGGAGTCAAATTAAGACTAGTTTAATTTAACTAATACTAAAAAATCGCAATTCCTAATATGCTAAGATTTTCGTTTTGGACGTATGGGGAGATGTCGTGTACGCTCAAAGAATATATTTTTCTAATAGTTTTGTCATTTTCAATCTGTTTCGTTCCCTTCAATTTCAGTTTGACTTTAGTTTCATGATTCTGTTGAATATATTGGACTACCATAACAAAACTTCGATCAATTTCATGTACATAAATGGAATTAGTAAGTTAAATTTCCCATTCTATGATTTATGATGTTACTTTAGAAGGATTTTAATTATTCACATTTAAATTTGGAAGTTGAGCTCATTAGTTTAGCAATTTAATTTCTGTCACTGTCAAAATAATTATTTGGTTTTACTTTTCCCTTCCATACCATGTAAATGATCTAAAATGTTGAATCTGTTAATTTATTTCCTTTGGAATCTTCTACCTACCATGTATACTAAATCAGTAATTGTAAGAATGACCGAATTTCACCAAAATGCTTTTCACTTTTTTACCTCTGTAGTCCATTAGTCCTTCATATTGGTGATGGTGCTTGTTGGTGTAGGTAGGGAATTTCCTACACTACATAAGCAGATTTCTAGCAGGATTTATTATCGGATTTTCGAGAATATGGCAAATCAGTCTCGTTACATTGGCAATCGTCCCTTTAATCGCTCTCGCTGGAGGCCTTTACGCTTATGTTACTATCGGGCTTATAGCCAGTGTAAGGAAATCCTATGTCAAGGCCGGAGAAATCGCCGAAGAGGTCAGTGATCAGTCAATCAATCAACACTTGATCAAAGTTATCAAACTTTCTAGGAATATTCTTCTTCTTCTTCTTTTTTTTATTTTTTTATTTATTTTTAATTTTGATTTTCAGGTAATAGGGAATGTAAGGACAGTCCAGGCATTTGCCGGAGAAGATAAAGCCGTAAAATCCTACAAAGATGCTCTTAGGAATACATACAAGACGTATGGAAGGAAAGCAGGATTAGCTAAAGGTCTAGGATTGGGTTCAATGCATTGTGTCCTCTTCCTTTCTTGGGCATTACTTGTTTGGTTCACTAGCATCGTCGTCCACAAGAATATCGCAAATGGCGGCGATTCCTTCACGACAATGTTGAATGTCGTCATCTCTGGCCTGTAAGAATACCTCCAACTCTGTTTTTTTCCTCTGTCCGTCCCAAAATAATTGTCGATTATCCTATACATGTAGAAATTGACAAATATATTGGGATGTTAAATGTCGTCGTCTCTGGCCAGTTAGAATACCATTTTTTCTTCAGTCCGTCCCAAAATAGTTGTCGATTTTCTTATGCATGTAGAAATCGACAAATATTTTGGGACAGAAGGTAATATTAATTACAATTGATTTATGATGAACTTGTAAATTTACTAGGGCATTAGGACAAGCAGCACCTGATATTTCAGCATTTATAAAAGCAAAAGCAGCAGCCTATCCGATTTTCCAGATGATAGAAAGGAATACAATTAGCAAAGCAAGCTGCCAAAACAGGAAGGAAACTAAGCAAACTAGAAGGACACATAGAATTTAAGGATGTCTCATTCAGTTATCCATCTCGTCCTGACGTGCCAATCTTCAACAAAATCTGTCTCGACATTCCGGCAGGGAAAATCGTAGCACTCGTCGGCGGGAGTGGTTCCGGGAAAAGTACCGTTATATCGTTAATCGAGAGATTTTACGAGCCTCTAGGTGGACGAATTCTATTGGATAGGAATGATATAAAGGAGCTCGATTTAAAATGGCTTAGACAGCAAATCGGTTTAGTAAATCAAGAACCGGCACTTTTCGCGACGACGATTAGGGAAAATATTCTCTATGGGAAAGAAGATGCCACCCTCGAGGAAATTACACGCGCCGCTAAACTTTCGGAAGCTTTGAGTTTCATTTCCAATCTCCCTGATCGCTTTGAAACTCAGGTATTATTTCCTAGAGTTGTTAGGGAGTTTATAAACAACTTCGAACCGAACCGAACCGGAATTAAATCGATTCAGTCGGTTATAGGATGAATCTGACTATCTGAGACAATTTCGTGTAGGTCGGAGAGAGAGGAATACAAATGTCCGGTGGACAGAAGCAGCGGATTGCAATCTCACGCGCCATTGTGAAGAATCCATCGATTCTACTTCTAGACGAAGCCACGAGTGCACTGGACGCCGAGTCGGAGAAGAGCGTGCAAGAGGCACTCGACCGTGTCATGATCGGACGGACGACGGTGGTCGTAGCTCATCGTCTCTCCACCATTCGGAATGCTGACGTCATCGCCGTCGTCCAACAAGGGAAAATAGTAGAAACAGGAAGCCACGACGAGCTGATGTCAAACCCTTACAGCGCGTACGCGTCACTTCGTCCAGCTCCAGGAGACGGCATCCTTACAACGCCACAATTCCGTGGGCCCCACGCTGAACAGACCGCTGAGCAGTAAAGTATTCCCGAACTATCCCGGACGAGGACGAAGTTTCGGTGCAAGTTTCCGGTCGGACAAGGATTCGATTAGCCGGCTCGGAGTTGACGGGATAGATCAGAATATAGAAAAGGCTACACCGGTTTCGGCTAAGAGGCTATACGCTATGGTTCGTCCTGATTGGATGTTAGGAGTTTGTGGGACCATCGGCGCTTTTATCGCTGGGGCCCAGATGCCGCTTTCGCTCTCGGAGTTTCCCAAGCTCTGGTTTCTTATTACATGGATTGGGACACGACACAACGTGAAATCAAGAAGATTGCAACTCTGTTCTGTTGTGCAGCCGTTTTAACTGTCATCGTTCATGCCATTGAGCATTTATGTTTCGGTATTATGGGAGAAAGGCTTCACTCTTCGTGTTCGAGAAAAGATGTTTTCAGGTAAAAAAAGATAAACTACCAAAAAAAGCGACGAAAAAGTTAGCTTGCTCGTTTTTTGGTAGTTTATATTATACTCGAGGAAAGAAACGATAAAAATCATTTCTTAAAAGAAAGATAAATGATGAAAGGAGAAATGACGAGAAAAATCGTTAATTTTTCATCGTTTAGAATGACACGAAAACGACAAAAATAATTCCTTTGTGGCTTTGTCATAACCGAAATTAATTCGTTGTTTGGCTGAATTATTTTTCGTTGCAGCTATTTTGAGAAATGAGATAGGATGGTTTGACGATGTTAACAATACGAGTTCAATGCTAGCATCACGGCTAGAAGCTGATGCAACATTGTTAAGAACGATCGTCGTTGACCGGTCGACGATTCTGTTACAGAATGTAGGCTTGGTGGTTGCCTCGTTTATCATTTCATTCATACTAAATTGGAGGTTAACACTTGTTGTCATAGCGGCTTATCCATTGATCATCAGTGGACGCACATCAGCGAGGTTTTTACTCTTCCTTCATACACTCACTTTTTTGTATACAAAAGATGACGGAATGTATAAATAATGCAGTTGACCATCAACCTGAAACTGTTTCCATTAATCCTAAAATTTGCATTACTTTCTTATGAAATTTCCCATTTATAATTTTATTACAGAAACTGTTTTTCCAAGGTTATGGTGGAAACTTGAGCAAAGCATATCTAAAAGCAAACATGTTAGCTGGTGAAGCAGTGAGGTAACATGAGAACTGTTGCTGCATTCTGTTCTGAACAGAAAGTTCTCGATCTTTACTCACAAGAACTCGTCGAGCCTTCCAAACGCTCATTTACACGTGGCCAGATTGCTGGAATATTCTATGGCATCTCTCAGTTCTTTATCTTTTCCTCCTACGGCCTGGCATTGATGGTACGTTTCGCTTAATTCATCAGGAAAAACTTACTCCCTCCGTCCACAAACAATTGAAACGACTCCCAGTTTTTAATTTGCCATAAATAATTGTCACATCGAGAATATTTTTCACAAAATCCCAACTTGTGTCAATTAAAGCTGGACGGGATGGACTGAAAACTTAGACATTTGAAATTTTCTAATGAAATTTTATTTTGTGTAGGTATGGTTCAGTTTTAATGGGGAAAGAGCTTGCAAGCTTTTAAATCAGTGATGAAAGCCTTTCATGGTTTTGATCGTAACAGCATTAGCCATGGGCGAGACGTTGGCTTTGGCACCTGACCTTTTAAAAGGGAATCAGATGGTAGCATCAGTCTTCGAAGTCATTGACCGGAAATCTCAGGTCAACGGGGAAACCGGCGACGAGCTGAAAACTGTTGAAGGCACAATTGAGTTTAGAGGTGTCAATTTCAGCTATCCTTCTAGACCGGACGTCGTCATCTTTAAGGACTTCGATTTAAGAGTACGTGCCGGTAAGAGTATGGCATTGGTTGGACAGAGTGGTTCGGGTAAAAGCTCTGTTGTTTCGCTCATTCTTCGGTTTTATGATCCAACAGGAGGAAAAGTCATGCTAGATGGTGAGTTGAGTTACTAGGATTATATTTACAAATTGGTCCCTCAACTTTTTTTCTTTTCATATTGGTCTGAAAATTTATAAACTTTATGTATTCTCACAAGTTCATGTAATCATACTTGCAGGTGTTGACATCAGGAAACTAAACCTCAAGTCATTACGGAAACACATTGGATTGGTTCAACAAGAGCCTGCACTTTTCGCGACGTCTATTTATGAAAAGCATCCTTTACGGCAAAGAAGGTGCGACCGAATCAGAAGTGATTGAAGCAGCTAAGCTTTCAAACGCGCACAGTTTCATCAGTGCACTTCCTGAAGGCTACCAAACAAAAGTCGGCGAACGTGGTGTCCAACTTTCTGGTGGACAGAAGCAGAGAGTTGCCATTGCACGCAGCAGTTCTCAAGAATCTGAAATCCTTTTGTTAGATGAAGCCACCAGCGCTTTAGATGTCGAATCAGAGCGTATTGTCCAACAAGCCGTCGACAGATTGATGAGGAACAGAACAACGGTATTGGTTGCACATAGGTTGTCGACGATCAAGAATGCTGATCAAATATCGGTGTTACAGGATGGGAAGATTATTGAACAAGGTACTCATTCTAGTCTCGTGGAGAATAAGGATGGAGCTTATTATAAGCTTATCAATCTTCAACAACAGCAACAGCAAAATTAACTACACAGGTTTTATAATTTTTATTTACAATATTGATTTGAGAGAGATTATATATGTTTTTTTGGGGTGGTTTGTACAATATTATATGCCCCTTTTTTTTTCTTTGATTATTTTTAACCATATATGAGGGTTCACATGATGAAAGTGGATCATTTGATTGTATCTGAATAACAATAATAATGAAAAATGTTGGAGAATTATATGGAAAAAAAAAAATACCGTCTCCTGATTCATATCCTAGAATATTGAATACGAATTTAAAATCTGATGAATGAAATTAATTTTCTTATCACATGTTTTAATTGTATTTACTCTAGTGATTAAATTGGTAGTTAGTAGCTTTTCAGATTTCAGCCTTCAGGAATCGGTAAAACTATACGTACATCCGAGAAAGATACACATCACTGTATAACACGATTGTACATTAATGATAATATACTCACTGTGTTGCGTAGGGATGTGCAAAATGTATAAAAAATGGTATGTACACGGCCAAGCATGCCTCTTCAGGAATTGCCTGAAACAGAATTCTCCGTTAGTTTATTAACAGAGGTGGTTCCTCCTAGAAACGGAGAAGGCTACCGCCTCCTTTAAGCTTTCAAAATCTTTCACATTAGTCTTTACATTTGTAAATGTCACAAATTAGGGCCTATCAGGAATATTGTAGCTTTCTAATCACATGAATTAATAATTTATCAGTTCAGCTGGAACTTTTGAACGAATTTTATAATAAGGTTTTCAGAAACTGGTAGTTGTAGAAAGAAACACGTGACTAATGACTATTGTTTTGTTGGTTTATTTGTATGTTTAGTAATATTCCTTCCGTCTCAAATTAGATATTATTTTAAAAGATTTTACGTAAATTAATAAAACATGTTTTTTAGTTAATTTTTTAATATAATTGTGATTGTATGATTAAAAAATCCTCATGAAAATATGTGGGTGAAAATGATAAAATTGGTGAGGAAAAATACATGAAAGATATGAATGTGAAGATGATGAAAGTATAATGAAAAAATATAATTAATATTTCTTAAATTTATCAAAATTTATATATAATTTAAAATAAAATTATATTTATATTAAAATTTAATTTGGGAAACAAAAACATAATGTAGCAGTTAAGTGACACAAATATCGGTCGTTGAATGAGAAACCAAAGTTTGATAAGTAACCCTTATATTATCCACTATAAATTAATACTAATATATGGTTTGACTTGTTTAAAAAAATGTTTGACTAACATTTTACCTTTTAATCTCATTTATTGTTTGGAAGAAAGTTCCAAAGGTTAGTCTTATAATTATGAAGATAAAATAAGTTAAAAGTATTCGATTATTTTCTCCGTCTTTCAATACATGTCTTTTAAAATTATTCGAGACAAAAAAAAAATGAAAAATAAAATATTTTAATCTAAATTAAATATGAAAATCATATATTTTAAAATAAAATAAAAAATTTAAAAAATATGTATTGAGGAGTAGTACATTTGATAGTTTCTTCGAAACTTTTTTCCATCTAACAGACTTGTCCAAGAAGTCAATGAGGTAAGAACGTTGAAATTCAAACCCATTGACAAATACATATATATATATAGGTGAAAAATAATTTCCTTTCATTAATTAATTTATTATTGTAAACCATGGATCTCAGTTTTGACCCTTTGACAAGTGTTATTTAACTAAACAATAGTACTAGTACTATTTAAAAAGTCAAAACCAAACAAAGATTTCATTCTAGGAAAAATCTCTGAAATGTAAATCTTGCGAACGTCAGTGTAGTTGGAAGAGTATTAATGAACCCCATCTGCACTACCTTCAGGACGCAGCCGCCACGACAACGGATATATGTCACCGATATATTGAAGCACATACCTCACGAGATTTCTCTTAATTACCATAAAAATTATTCAATTAATTAACATGAATTATAACGAAGAATTAAAATTTTAATTATAACATTTACTATACAAAGTAAAAGAAGTAAAAGTTATATGTAGTTCTTTCGTTCAAGAAACGAGGTAGTGCGAGGAACGTGGAAGCTTGATTATATCTCTTGGTCAGAATTTGGAAACCGAATGGGATTTGACGAAAATTTAAGTGTCTATAACTTGAGATGGTCTGTAAGCTTGCTCTCGGCCTTGTCGATCGGAGCGTCTCGCTGGATATTACCTATGCACTCTTTGTCGTGAGCAGAACAAGGTTTGTATCTATACATGACTGTGTTATGAGTGCTTAGAGTTTAGGAAAGTCGTAAGAGGAATGTGCATATAGACATTGGGTCGTGCCAATAATACCTAGTTGGCCCCGAATATTTTCTATTTAAAATAGATTTTTTATTAAGTGTGAGACGGTTCGGAAAGAGCCGACCAATTCTTCTTTGGGCAATCACGACTGGCGGATCCGATTGGAATCGGGGCTTCATAGTCCCTAGTCTTTTTTTCCTATCAATATATAGTGACATAGCTAGCTTTACTTCTGTTTCTATACATCTCTCTCTGTGTTTCATAGTATATCCAAATATATGATCAAGTTATTAATTTAGAAATTGTTAAATAAATATATTTTGATAGAAATGAACAATATTTTCGTCACAGTTACGTACGTACGTTTGAATTTGTATGAAGAGAAAATTCAGAATAACCCCAAATTATTTTATATGTTGAATGAAAAACAAATTCAACTTTCATGGTAGAAACAAAATGAGAAAGGGAACGGTGAAACAGACATTTTTTTTATTTGGAATTCAAAATGTCAAAAGAGCTAGCTAGGAATTGTTTGTATGCAGGAGCAGTTAGAGACTGCTTTTTTTTTTTTCTTTTTTTTTTATTAGGATTTCGACATTTTAATTTCCAAGTGTATCGAATGAGATTATCCGATAGAGTAAATCTTTTAATCGACGAATTAATTTTTTTCCCACGTTGATTATAAAGGTTAATGGCAACACATGTATGCATTTAATTGATCTTAAAAATATGATCTTGGATTTGCAACATGTAAAAAACAGTAATCAAAAGCTAATTAATAAATCATGTATTCAACATATCCTAAGGAAAAATATTGGTGACCCATTTGCTTACCTATGAAATGACACATAGAATACCTAATCTTTTTTTATTTATTTCATTTAATCTTTTCATTCGTTGATGTTCCTCCCTTCTTGCAAAAATGCCAATATATAGCACAGTTGCTAGGTTACTTCCCATCTTTAGTTATCCATATGTATACAATTAGTTATAACTAAGATTACTACATTTTAATAATAAAAAGAATGTTTCGAAAAAGACCTTTACGTACTCCCATGCACATATATATATTACCCCTAGCTAACAACATTGGATCCAGCTTAATCTAATAAGTTAATTTGTATTTGCATTCCTGAATTATTGTGCAAAACAAAATTAAACCAAAACAACAAAGTCCACACTATACTTTCTTATATCATTACAAATTTATTCTCTTTTGATTTGTTTTGTTGTGTTGGAATTTGGCATAATGGTTAGGTCTCCTTGTTGTGATCATGATAATATTAACAACAAGAGCTTGAAGAGAGGGGCCATGGACACCTGAGGAAGATCAGAAACTGATTGATTGTATCAATTTACATGGCCATGGGAGTTGGAAATCTCTCCCAAAGCTTGCCGGGCTTAATAGATGTGGAAAAAGTTGTCGACTAAGATGGACTAACTATTTAAGGTCCGATATTAAGAGAGGCAAGTTTTCCGACGAAGAAGAACGGATGATCATTCATCTTCATTCCATTCTTGGAAACAAGTAAGCTATTTTTATTTTATTTTCAAATCAAGTTTCTATTATTATCTCCATTCTAATTAAAATAGCTGTCAATTTTTCTATACAACATGTGTAAAAAAACAAGGAATTTAATTATATATGATTCTAAATGAACTCAAATGTTGTTTCCAGATGGTCGAGAATTGCTAGTCATCTTCCCGGACGAACGGATAATGAAATCAAGAACTTTTGGAACACCCACATTAGGAAGAAGCTTCTTCAAATGGGTTTAGATCCCCAAACTCACAAACCAAGAACAGATCTCAACTATCTCTTGGATCTCAATAACATTCTTAGAACTAATTCACAATTCGGCAATTTGATGTCGTCTACCCCATCTCCTCCTTGGAACAATTTTCAAAGGTTAGTCCAATCTGATGCCACAACCCAACTTGCACAACTCCAATTGTTGCAAAATCTTTTACAAGTCATCAATATTGGAAATCCTATTCTTCCAAATATGATGGGCAATCCTAGTCTTTTAAACACAAACAATTTGTACACCCAATTGCAATATCCTGGCTTCACATCTCGGAATTCAAAACCAGAATGCTCTTCCTCAGCAGCAATCAGATGTCTCTTTGCCGCCGAGCCTTCAAATCGATAATTTCCTTGAACACGACAATAACTTGTTGAACACTCCTAGTTTTCGTGTTCAACAAGAAAACAAACTTCCTGGATTAGTTTCTCTTTCAGTCTCTCCTGAGACTTCAACTTTGAATGAAATGGATAGCAAACCGAGTTCCACAAATCAGTCTCTGGCCAACTCGCCGGATTCAAACGTTTTCGAAGCTTGGGAGAAACTGATGATGGATGAAGAAGATGGCTCCTACTGGAAAGATATTCTAGAGTAAGTGATTAAGATCCCTCTCATGATATTCTATGTTTCATTTTATGTTTTTGCTATTAGGAATTCTAGTTTAGTCCCTACAATAGTGATCCGACCTATAGTTAGGTCCTTATGTTTTCTCATTAGTCTCTTAACGTCGTTATTGTTTGTCTTTATATAGATATCTTATTGTACTCTTTTATTAACACAATTCATAAGAAATCTACAATTTAGTTTCTTAATATTTGCTATTGATTAATTATATATAATATGACAAGATATACTAAAACTATAGTTTCTTTTTCTACTTGCAGCCTTACGTCATCATCTTCATCGTAAGTCTCTGTTATACAGTGGTAGAGACCATCCATCAATCGACCATTTATGATTTTAACAGATGGAATTATTATTCTTTCAAAAACAATATATGTTTCTTTTGTTCTTTGTAGACATGCAACTATGCGAGGTTATATATCGTATGTAATATTCACATTCGTTTCTTTCAGTCCATTTTGAAGTGAATTTAGGTAATGATGTGAAAGCAAAGCTGTAATTTGTGATGATAAAAACAATTTGTTGTATTGAATTCCTTTGTAAAATGTTGATCTTTATGGTCTTATGGAGTTATAATATGCAATCTAAATTTGGAATTATCAATAATATCATCGTCGTTAGTACATCAGTTTCCTAGCTAGCTATAGTTACTTCATGAATTAACAATTTGATGTAAATGAAGCAACATTAATGATATTTATTCGTTCTAGAGGTTGGAAGTGGAGAAAACATTGAGATATTATGGGCGAATTTAATTTGGAATGTCAAAATCTTATAGATAATATCTTATAGATAATGAGAGACTTTTTTCAATTTGTTCGAATTGTAATTCGAAATTGTAAATTTATCGACAACTCAATATCCGACATATGACGTTTTAATTGAAAATCAAGTTTGTGTTGAATTAGCATTTAAAAA
>JANIEQ010001140.1:0-12460 GCA_024708375.1 Oxalis stricta | reverse complement strand
CTGAAACCTAATTAAAATCAAAATTTCAAAGGAGACATGCTAAAATTACTATTTGTTAGTAAACGCCATGTATCATATGCAGTTGGACTACAATAAAATTTACAATTTTAATTTCTAATAAAAATATAGTGTATTATAATTTTATTAAGAATAATTTTCAAATAATAGATAGGAAATTGATTATGAAAAAAATTATTATATTAAGAAAAAATAATTGGTATGATTTTATTAGAAATCATTATGCTTTCATTGTGTTTGATTTTCTAATTAGTATTAGAAAAAAAAAAAATATCATTGACTTAAAATTATAATTTGATATCTAATTAAACTCAAAGTTCTAAAATACATACGTCAAAATACTATTCATTAATAAAATGTCATCTATCGAATGTTGATACGACAACAAAATTTGCAATTAAATTTACAATTAACATCCATATTTAAAATTAAAAGTCTCACTATTGTATATAACATTTCAATTAGTCTAGACTATGTTCGTTCATTGAATTCATTTTCCAATTTGTTGTTAAAATAATCAGCAGACGACTAGACGTCGTGCTTACTGGTGCGAGGATAGTAGTAGTAGTAATAGTACTATTAACTTATTAATTGATTAATTAAGTTCTGTCACAATTAATAGTAATTGAAAAATTGAATAAAGAAATAAAGAGAAATGGAATTTTCACGGGGCAACAAAGTAGAATAGAGGAAAGAAAGTAGGGACTTTAATGAACGATAAACAAGCTAAGATCGATTCATTTGGAGGAGAGGTAATTAACTATTGAAACCCAATAAACAAGTAACAGTTTCTAAAAATCTTAGTTTTTTTACTACCATTTTATTTGATAAAAATCATTTATTATTTTTTTAAAAAATAAAAAATTTGACCATATGCATAATGAAATAATTATTTGACCATATACATAATTAAATTTGTAATTAATTATCCAGGTTGCACCTAGACTAAAAAATACACAAAATTCACAATTGAGAATGTATAGAACACTTCAAAATAAAAGTAAAAGTGTGAGTAAGAAATAATAGAAAATTCTAAAATATTTTCTTATTTTGGGAAATGAATATATCCATGAGCATTTTGCTTGAATAGCACTTGTTCCTTCATTCACTTTCTCTCCAAATTTAATTTGTTAATTATTACTCGTCAAAATGAAAATCCACCATTTTAGCTGCTTGTCCTGTAAGTGTCCCCTCGAAGCGTAAATAAAGCAAACAGCTCTTCTATCTCTCTCTACAAAACCACAACTACTTCTCACTCTGTTTTTCTCTTTCTCTCACTCTATCTCTAGAATTCATTCTCAGACTACTCTTAATTTTAGGAAATTTTTAAATTTAATTTAATTTTTTTCCAGTCAATGGAGGCGCCAGAATCCTTCCCGGCCACCTTCTGCTCATCACAATATGGCGTCACTAAGCAAACTCGCTGCTGCCGGTGAGAATAATAATAATAATTTCATCGTTGAGGACCTTTTGGATTTTTCCAACGAGGATGTGGACGACGTCGCCGTTTTGTCTGACCGAAATTTTGACTCCGTCACCACTGGTAACTCCTCCACGGATTCCTCCGCCGCGATCACTGCCGTCGACAGCTGCAATTCGTCCAATTTCTCCGCCTGCGAACCCAATTTTAGTAATTCCGCTGCCGATATTGGCTGCCAGAGTTTTGTTGATGCCAATTTCTCTAGTGACCTCTGCGTTCCGGTAAATAGAAATTTTATTTTTGTTCGTATAATAAAGTTTCAATCTAATCTTATTAATTAATTAATTAATTAGTGATTTCTTTTTTCTAATGTACTTGTTAATTCATGCAATCGACACATCAGAGTTTAGTCTGATTTGCTCTCTCTCGTCCGTGAGGTGAGGATTCAAGTCGTGTATGTTGTACGATTCATGCAATCATACAGTAAAACGGGAGAAAATATTTTAGAAATTCAGTTTGGGGTGTGAATTTGTTTTGTAGTTTTGTTTAAGTTAGTTGGCGGAGAGTACGATTTTTTCCTTTTCCAAATCTAAACAAAATTAATTTATTTTCCGTCTCTCCATTTTCTGGGAAACAAACAAAGCTCTCACGTCTCCCTCTGCATGGAAAGTATTGGCACGTAGCACTAACTATTAGAATTAAATTAAAGTAAATAATTCTTTTTTTTTAGGAAAAATTAAAGTAAATAATTTATTTTATTCTTTTTTTCACTTTTACAGTATGATGATTTGGCGGAGCTTGAATGGTTATCGAATTTCGTGGAGGAATCGTTCTCTAGCGACGACTTGCAAAAACTCCAGCTGATTTCCGGGGTAAAAACTCGGCCCGATGAAGCTTCCGAAACCCAAGACTTTCAGCCCGAGGCCAACAATGGGAGCATCCACGTCAGCAACGTCAAGGATAACAACGCCAATAGTACTATTACCTCTACTAACAACAGCCCGATTTTCAACTCTGATGTATCGGTGCCTGCAAAGGCGCGAAGTAAGCGGGCTAGGGCGTCGACGGGCAATTGGGCCTCATGCCTTCTCCTCCAGAGCCCAACGACTTCTTCGTCTGAGACGGAAAAAGTGTTGGAACCCCCACCTCAACCAAATTTCCGGCAAGAAAATATTGAAATTCTCAACACATAGGAAAAAGGACAAGAACGAGGGCAATGCGGCAGCGGAGATGGCCGCAGGTGTCGACATTGCGCTACAGACAAGACGCCGCAATGGCGGACGGGCCCAGATGGGCCCAAAACTCTTTGCAATGCTTGTGGGGTAAGATATAAGTCAGGCCGACTCTGTACCCGAGTACCGACCCGCAGCCAGCCCGACCTTTATACTTACGAAACACTCGAACTCGCATAGGAAAGTGCTGGAGCTTAGGCGTCAAAAGGAAATGCAAAAGTCCCAACAAATACAACATCAACAACAGTCGTTGTTCATGCATCATCATCATCAGAACATGGTGTTCGATGTATCCAACGGCGATGATTACTTAATCCATCAACACGTGGGATCGATTTTAGACAGCTGATCTGATCTAGTGACTGCTAGACTAGAGAGAGTTATGGTGCGGAGCAATTTATCTTTATTTTTTTTCACATTTTTTTTCCTTTCATTTTTTGAGGTTAATTCATTATCGGAATTCGAAATCGAATTTCGATAAAAAAATTCTTTATCTGCAGGGATAAAAATTCTTAACTTCCATTTTTTTGGAATTTTCATAGACTTTTGTTTTTCATATGATTAAGTTGTTTAATTTTTGGTACAAATTAAGTTTTGCAATATAGAAAAAGGGGAAATCAAGATGAAGTGTTTTTTTTTAAGTAGATTTATTCCTTTGATACAAGTTAATTAATTGTATGTGAGATTAGATCTTATTATATAAGATGGATTTACATAAACAAGAAAAGCTTCGACGTACTATGATTTGGATACACGTGCTGAAAGTCAAGTATTTTGAAATGAAAACAATATTTTACGTATAGTTAACGAAACTATAGTATTAAAAAAAGTAGAAAGAAAGAAAAAACCCTTATTAATTATGGATTAAATGTTGAAACCGCATGGTTAAAGTATGATAATCATCCGCCTCCTCTCTCCTACAGGTTGGAGATTCGAATTCCGATTGAAACATACTACTAATAAAATAAACGTTGTAATTGCATGAATATATATATTGAGTTGCATGTGATCGAGAAAGATTGCAATCCTGAGAGAATAAGGAGGCTGTGCACGATCCAAGGCTAATGCTGATTAAGTAGTTAAGTAATTATAATCTAGTTTAATTTGTGATAAATCTGAAAGGGCGTATTTGGATGAATAATTTTGTTTAGTGTTTACGCAAAGCTACGTTTACGGTGGTTTGATCCGTGGTCACATGCTTTCTCTTACAAAGCTCTCATGCCATAGTCAGTGCATATATATTCTCTCTTTTTAACAATATTTATTTATTTATTTATACGTTTAATTTAATACATTATGTAACTTTATTCTTGCTTCAAGACTTCAACGCTCAACAAGTGCTTTCTTTCAAAATCCAATCACAAAACTTTGATCTTCTTAAATATGGAACTTATGGTCGCACATGCCAATGACATAGTAATTCAATGATTCTACATTTATTTTCAAATCATTTAGTTTTTTAGGAAGTTTGAAGTTTGACTCCATGAGAGCGAACGTGCAATTAGATCACTAATATAAGGAAAAAATGAGATAAATGTTGTTTAGATATATAAATACTATCATGGCTGCTAACTATACTTAAATCATCAGTTTGAGCAGAGCTTGGATGAGGAATTCTAGAGTATATTTTCTTTCCAAATTCTTTCATGGATCTGGCTCTTAGTACATCGTTTTCAGTTGTCCTCCTGATTGGAATGGTTCCTTTAGGTTATCGTCCGTTGATGTGCCACGACTGAAACAATTTGGAGCGAACTCTTCTCGTCCGTTGTTGTGCGGGAAATCTCGGTGCACGCTGAAAGAAATATTACAAGTTAATTACTTCAAGTTTTCTAATAATTTTCTTTGGGTAGAAAAATATGCGGTTTTCTCATGTAGTAATCTGGACTCATAAAAAAGGATGGAGAGAGTATATTAACATCTTAAATCATATACAAATATACATAGGTGAATTCATGTTGTTCTCTTGAAAATTGAACTAAATAAAATTAGGATGAAAAAAAAAAAAAAAATGTTGACCTGAATGGTATGATTTTTGAGGAGAGGATGATCAAAAGCAGGTTGATCGGCGAGACGAACGCAATCGATTATATCTCCATCTGGACTCTGCTTGACACAATATATTAATTATAATCCAACTATTGATAGATATTTTAATCAATCCAGGAATTGAAGAATAATTAAACTTGTGTGTTCATATTGTATTAAAAAAAAAAAAAGCTAATTAATTTAATTACCTTGATGGATTGGAGAGCAGGCTTATTCGAGGACTTCAAGCTGTAATTGACCTCCGTCTTTTGGCCAGAGGCAACAGTTGCTATCACCAGCAAATCTAACAAATGGAGTTTAATTTTCTGCTTTCCGATCCCCATAACAATGATTTTTTTTATTTTACTTAAAAAAAAAAAAAACAGATGTATTTTGTTTCCGACTACTATGAGAATATCCTTTTGAAATCTACTAATCAGAATATCATGTCATTAATTTCTAGTTTGAATCATATTCTTCGGCATCCTAAATTTCTTTATGTATCAGATATATGTAGGGTTATATAATGTGTGGTAAAAGATTATAATCCATCATGCATCCGTTGATTTGATTGTTTTTGTTTTAGGTGCATTCATCCATTGAATATTACATTGAGAGAAACAGTAATAATAGTAATATTTTTTTTGAAAGGTATATAATAATAGTGTTCATTAGGAATTACTAGATTTATATCATTTTTATTTTCATTTTTCTCCTTTTGTAATACTTTCTTACAAATATAGACTTGTGTGAATAAAATCTTCGACATTAATTGTAAGTTGTAACATTTATCTCTCAAGTCAAGATCAGGTTCTTAATTAAGGTAATTAAGGAAACGTACACTATGTAAACGTAACCAAATTAATGTGCATTTTTTTCCAACCCATTACAGTAGACTAATGGCTCCACATTTATTTCCAAAACATTTAGTCCTTAAGAAAATTGGGTTTCAACACGCAAATACATACTCCCTTAATTTCAAAATAATTGATATTTAAAATTTTAGTGGCATGCATAATTAATAGATATAATGCGAATATTTTTTAAAACAAAATATTTTTAAAATTATGTATGCTATTTAGCTCAATTTAAAAAAATTTGAACTCTTTTTTTCTTTACAAAATATCTTGATAAATCTAATTAATTACGCATCCATTAAAACTCAAAAACATTACCCATTTTGAAATGGAGCTATTGGAAGAAAAAATATTATACTACTATATAATATCCTTGAATACATAGGCTTTTAATAATTGGGCAGACATGTCCGGGACAGAGAGCTTTAAATAGATGTGGATATTTCCAAGTTTATTATAATTATAAAATACTAGTTTCTAAGGAAAAAAACAAAGAAAGGAAATTTTTTACAAAATTCAAAGATATTTTAACCAACCAACGTGAACTACATAAACAGAATCAAGGTTCATGCATGTATGCATTGTAATTTGTAAATGTAGGAAGTCATGGACATGATGACCCACATGAAATTGTATGGTAAACATGGAGATATGGGCGCCATAGCCATAGACAAAGCTTACTTACGAAGAGAAAGGGAGACAGACACTTATCTCATCACCTTCTCCACTAACTCACGTGGACTTCAAGTAACCTTCCAAAGACATCTTCTCTATAATCAAGAAAGCTTTTTATTCAAGTTTGGCAAAAGCCTCTTTTCCTAGCTAAATGTTCATGCATGGATTATGTACCAAGATATGGGCGTACATGAAAGAAAAAAGGTCAAACTTGATTTTTAAAAATGAAAATCAAAGAAGATGTGGGAAAAGAATTAGTAGGCATTTAATGATGGCAAAAATCAAAAATCACATCAGTACAAATTTATTCAGAAGAGAATTTGAAATGTATTGTAAAGATGCAGTAAGAAAATTCAACTAACAGCCATTTCAAACTTTGAAAGTTCTGTCACCAGCAAACAACAAAACTTCAGTTCTTAATAAAGAAACATCGTGATATGGGAAATAATGCAGTAGATCCATCTTCCATCAGCTGCTAGCTTCTAACTAAATGTCCTGTCATTATCGCGGTACACTGAGACCTATCTCTGTATCAGACAAGAAAGCACGATAGATATTAGCAACACGCCTCACAACAGATAAATTGAATTCTGTAGAAGATAAATTGGAATTGTACATTATACAAAAACAACTCATTTAGAAGATGAGATATTTCAAAGCATGGATTACATATCTCCACATGGCTAGGCATATGATCAGAGGCATGTACGATTTTGATGAAACATCACTTAATACAAGCTCTCAGTTACTTGGCCACAACTCTAAACAAGAGATAAGAAACAAACTAGAGAAAGATGTGATGGACAATTACATAACAGGATCTTAGTATGAATGCTTAGTCATGAATAAGAAGAATTACATCCTATTCAAATATCTTGAATCATGATCAATGTCGTTAAGGTCTTCAGCTACTTACAAGATTGTAAGTTCAAATTCTCACAAACCACGACAACAATATGTATTGCTGCTGGAACATATTGCAAAATATTAACCAGCAAGGCCAGTCACATAACAGATCAACATAAAGCTCAGCAAAACAACTAATAGGAGCTGTTTTACACAAGTTCCACTCTGTAAATTGGGGGGAGCACATAATTGAATTTGACATTTTCAATACTGTTCCACAGATATCTGCAATTAATTTCCTCTATAAACTAAGATAAAAAGCAATCTACTAGCTCCAAATATTTTGCTACTGTATATTACATATGCCTCGAGTAAAGACTTCCAATTGGATAATGTCTGATACAATCGAAGTATCAACATAAAATGCAGAAACAATACCAGAGAGAGTTCAGTGAAGTATTGGTTTTTAGCAATTGGTATTGATTTAAGAGTTTTGTTGGATATCACCATGATCAGAAACTGATTGAAGCAGAGAATAACTAGTTCCCATAAACACGACACATTGAGCTAACAATAGAGTCAAAAGTTGCTTACAGATACCAAATATTAAAAACTTTTTCGAGCAGTATCAAACTCCTGGGTTTGCACGCATACCCTGAGACAAAGACCTCGAGACTTTAGAATCACTTCCGAGGCACGATGTTAGCCGAGCCGAAGATACTGCACTGTGGAGAGGAAACAAAGACTGGAGCGTACCCAACTGCGAAATCGACCTGAGAAATAAAAAAAAATTACAAAAGTGAGTGAGAACAGGACTCAGCAATTCAAAAGAGAACCCATTCACAACAAGAGGTTTGCTTGAAGATGCAATACTACTTTTGTGAGAAACTGAAACTGTCATTCGAATGGAAAAATTTGGCATTTCTACTAAGTTGTAATCTGTTTACCTTGAAAATGTGGGATTTGAGCGGGAGAGGAGAGGCGACGCCGTGGAGCTGGATTTGACAGAAGGCTTCGACGCTGCCGATTTAAAGAGGGAAATTGTAGGTTTTGAGAGAGATCGATAACGAGAGGCCATTTTCAATGGCGGACGGATGAAAAATTAGGGATTTTAAAACCAAATACAGATACACCCAATTAGGGGTTTTTGTTGGGTTTTAGACTTTTGTCTTATGCGTGAGACATAATAACACAATCCCTAAACTGAGACATTGATTTTAATTAATTTTCATAACTCCATGTCAAATACAATTAATTTCTAATTACATTATTTTCAATTCATAAAATATTCTATTAAGTAGGATTTTTATTATCCTTACCGACGATAGAGTATAAACAGGAAGCAAATCGCCTTTCCCATTCGTTTTTAAGTTAGCAAAATAAATGGGCATCGTTTGTTTTAGAGGTGTAAAAAAAACATGAAATGAAATTTTTAAAACTAATTGTTTGATCTCTAAAATTACGTTTCTACGAAATAAATAACAAGAATTTAAACTATTAATCTTTTAAATGGCCACTAAGGCATCCGATTGATCGATGACTCTTGAAATACCGGCTAAACGAGCTATTTAATGTAGTTATGAAAAAAAGGAAGATGCTATACTCAATGTTGAATTGCTTATGATATATTTTTCTTAATAAAATCTTTTGAGCCATTATGCAATGTCAAATTGTTGTCCAATATTAAAATAAAAATAATTGGAAACTGGTGGGCTCTGATTTAGAAGAATAAATGTAGGTGAATAAACAGAGTTTAAACTCTCAGTATAACTACAAACTGGGACAAAATTAACCTACCATACGAGTTCTGAATCAGCATCGACTAAAATCATAGTGTATAATTATGAAAAACTTAGATCAGTCGTTGTTCCTACATGATGGGAGCTTCGACAGATTGGCCTATCCTACTCTGCTACAGCCTACAAAGGCGTCTCTTTTTTTTTTCTTTCTTGTCAATCTATCTAATGAAACAATATCACTAATGTCATAACAATACTTAAGCCTTGTCAACTTGATTTCGTAGCAATGTTTCCTCCTCTAGTCGTCGACTCCTTCCGCATAAAACAGAGAAGAAAGATGGATCTTGAGAGAAAATAGTGGCGAAGCAAATTACTTAGGAATATTCTCCATCAAAGTAACTGTAGTCTTCCTGTTACTGAATCGCACAGATGCCTTCGGTCCTGGGATAAGTAAAGTATATATCGGATTATATGATCGGCTCACTCGCTCATAAATTTCAGACATTTAATGAAAAGATAAAGCAAATACCAGGTCCAACAGCAAGAACCGTCTTTGATCCTGCTGCAACCTATCCGATAAAATAAATCAGTTCCCAATATCTCAGTCATAGTTTGTCAAAGACGAAATTAAAGACATGGCTTAAAGACTGTAAGAAATCAAGGTCTATAAGTAATAAAAGCATACCTGCGTTTTCCCAGCATCAGCAACAATAAAAGTTGGAAGTCCAATGTTCTCGGCTGCTTCCCTCAGCTTATTCCTGATTAAGAGAAAAAATGACACTCTTAAGCAAACAAGGATAAAACCACTTTTTCATCAGAGTCATATAAATCAATCAAAACACTTGCTTACATGTCTTGTTGATTCTTGCATGTAACAACTATTTTAGCTTGCCCGCAGTCCTCCCATTGTCTCAAAAGGGATCTGTCACTGCAATACACATCACATTTCAGACATCGTTTAAGAAGCAATATAGGAAAAGATTGTGGAGGAAGATAAGTATAGCTAAGACTTAAGAGGTTTATCACTGAATAAATGAAAGGGAAAATCAACACGTAATTACTAGGAATGGAGTCAAATTAAACACTGACAGTTGATATCGATGAACGTTTACCTTTGCATCAGCTCAGCATACATACCAGTTGCTGCATCTGCAAAATTTAGGATAATACCTTAGCCAAATTACAATAAGTGCAAAAAAATAGAATATTTTGGGGCAAAAGGACCATAATTACTGCTATCACTAGGTTAAACAACTGAAGGGCATACTTACGAGCACATTGGGCAGCAATCTTTCCTGATCCCATTTTCAAGTCTCTTCTAACCACCAACACCTGTCATAAGAAATTATCTAGTGAAATCATTTACCAGAGAACAAACATTAACATGACACAAATTTATGCAACCAGAAATTAATGTTTCATCTGTGTATTTTCGGCAGGATTTTCAAGGAGCATAAGTATTTATATAATAGCCAACAAAAAAAAAGACCATTGCAGCTGAAACAACGATGCCATTAAATTATCGAGATCCATTTTCATCAAGAAATGATAATTGTTTTGTACTACAGTCAAAGTGTTGCGCCATCTTTCAATCAAAAATCTAGAAGTAAACATTGTAAGTCCCTTTGATGCTGGATGAGTTTGCATCCACTACACGTTGAGTCATAAATAAAGGAAAGAAAGCTATGCCTATGGCATCATATTATAATCCAGAATCTCAACTGGACATTCTGGGAAGGAATCTTATAGGAAACTAAAACACAACTAAATGACAATCTCATATCAAGGCTCGTCACATTCATAACATGAGAAAACAAAGCAAATTGTGTAAAAAGAATGGGAGGCACTGAAGGACAAACCATCTTAAGATCTTTCCCATCATCACTGGAGACCAAACACTCTTGTTGGAGCTTTCCAGCTAAGAAATTCTTCTTCTTCTTTGTTTGATTATGAAGTGGGTCTGCTAAGTCAATTAACAGTCCCAAAATGAAGCCAATGACAAGTCCAGGGATAAAGTTGTCTGGTTTGAAACTCGCTGTAAACCATTCTCTGTCTTTCTTCTGAGGATTATAACATAAACAACATTAACATCCACAAAAAGAAGCACCAACATATTTTAAAATTCCATGTATTGAATTAAAAACAAAAGCTCAATTCAGGTTCTTTGTTTGGGTTACCTTAAAGAAATTTTACACCAAATAAAAAACATGACAGGAAATCAGTTGGAGCTCGAAGAAGAGTAGGGTTTCTTTCACTTTCTAGGAAACCCAAACATGGTGAAAAAGTACGTACCTTTGTTTAGTGTTGTCTGCGAAGAGCTTCCGTGAATTCCACATGGTCGTCTACAAATGGGACAATTGCAGAGGTAGTGGATGAGATGGAAAAATAGCTTAGCAAAATGGAGCTTTATTCAAACGGTGTCGTTTTTGATTCTCTACACGACTACATCAATGACGTCGTCGTTTCCTTTACTTAAGCTTGGCCCAAAACAAATTTCAAAAAAAAAAAAGCTTGGCCCAAAACAAGCTTTTACGAACTTGATAATAATTGGGCCACTCATTCATTCATTAGGGACTAATGTAGTAAAAACATAAATATAAGGACCGAGACGTAAGAAAAGACAAAGACATGTGGATTTTAAGTAGTAAAGTGCAAAAACTATGATTTGAGCTTAATTGCAAAAATTCCCATTTGTACTTTGGTGAAATATTTAAACCTCATAGGATAAGATTATGTTAACAAATTTTACAAAAAATTCAAAGACAAGCGGATTGATCACCATTCACAAGGACTAGATTAATATCTTCTAAAAGTATTGTGACAGCCCTTCAAGATCTCAAGCAAACAAGCGGAGCGTAAGCAAAAATTATATCAATCCTGATACTTTCATTGTAATCTTATCGTCAAACCACTGTGATTTACCGTCTATTGCAGTCTAAACTGAGGTTTACGTGAAAACAAATATACCTATAATTTCAAATTTTGACTTTTGAACTTACTAAACATCTGTAACATGACTTAAACAAATAAATTAACAACATCATGCTAATAGAAAAAAAAGATTGAACATTACTTGTGAACTCAAAGACTTCCTATCTTAAAACAACAAAGTACCTTCATAGGTATAAAAATGCTAAGTAAGCTATTATTGGGATTGAAGGATCTGGCATCGATCACCAAAGTGAGACATGTCGACTGGTTTATGCAAAAACAGGTAGATCTTAGGCCAAGATCCAAAGCCAGTACAACTAGGAATTAGATCCATAGTCAGTTTCAATCTCAACTTCTTAGTCTCCAAACTATAAGCGAAGACAAAATCAGTGAACTGAATATAGAGTGTCTGCATATCTTCATTAAAGCTAATAGGTTTCGGTGTACACGATTTAGAGCACATCCAATAACATTCTTCATCATTCATAGGATCTCTTCCACCATTGAAATTGGAGCCATATATTATTAAACCGGTTTTTTCTATGCTCCATTTTCCTTAAGAGCGCAGATTACCAATTTTCCGTCAACGCGATAACAAATCTTAATTTCTACGTCTGAATCCCCCCATGCGAATACTGGCTCACTATATGACCAAGCCGAGTAGCTCTTAACTGGAATATTCTTTTCGGTGTCGTACACTATCAAATAATAATTATA
>JANIEQ010001139.1:0-22755 GCA_024708375.1 Oxalis stricta | reverse complement strand
TGAGGCATTTAAGAACATATTTTGTGGTCATGTACTTTAAAATAGCTCGTTGACTATGAGTATCCAATTACCAATTCAGTTTTTATAAAGGGTATTAAATGTCCACTCCAAACCCGATTTATCTATAAATGAGACAATGTTTTAGCATGCAAAACTTTTACCGGAACACAATTTCTGGTCTCATTTCAAAATTTGAGATTTTGATCCCTAAACTCTCAAGTCATCAATCTTACCTGATATATTGACTAAACTACCAAATTTATAGTTTGAGGACCAGGTTAGAATTCAAAGTAGGGCAGTTTTCCTCATTTCCGAGTTCGCAAAGGATAGGAAATGCTACCTGCCGTTTTCGAACTGGGCTCTATATTTTTGGGCTTATTAGTCTTATTATACTCTTAAGGCCTCATTAGTTCATCATACATGCGCCTGGGCCTGGGATTGGGCCTAGATTGGGCCAGCCAGTTTAAAAAGATTCTTAGTAATTCTTTTGCCCATCTAATTCTACCCTACTTTAATATTTGACAGTTTGATCCTCAATTTTCAAGCCAATCAATCTAACCCCATGTAGTGGATTAATTGATAAAATTCAGAGTTTAAGGAACAACATGCTAAAAAAACCAAAGTAAGGCAGTTTTCTCATTTCTTCGTTTTCGTAGTTTCAATTCTGGTTTTTCGGGCTTTTCGTGACACCATTTTCGCGAAACTCAAATTCTGTCCAACTTTAATATGTGACAGTTTGATCCCTAAACTCAATTTAATCAACATAATCCACAACATTTTCATATATGTTCAAAGTCCAGATATATATATATATATAAACCACACGAACACCTAAATGAACTCCCCAAATTACATAGTTGGAACTATATTACTTTCCACAAACAAAAAATAAAATAAAATTACATTAAGTAGTACACAGGTTTACTATCCTAACATCCATATCCTACACACTCCAAAGATGTAGCTTCGACAAGTTCGAGTTTCTTTCCTAACTTTGAAGACGGTGGCAGATGAAACACTCTGAAAAAACGAACAAACAGTTGTCTTAGATAAGTTTGCGATAGAAGAAAAACGATTAATTAGAGCGGAAGCCAGGGCTGTTGTTACCAAGACTGTTCTGTGTTATCTCATGATTCTGAAACTTTAATGTGACATATCGTCTAACTTCTGCCTGTATTTAGCCAACCTCTGCATCAAAACCAAGCAGTAGAACTTTTGTTACTTTTATTGACACAAAACAAACAGGCCGGATTGGCGAAATGTGATGTTAGAATCAGAATATAAGAAGCAAAAGCACATCGGTGATAGACATTTCAATTATGAGGCCCTTCACAGTACAAAAACTGAATGACGACAGCAGTAAAGTATAGTAGGATAGAAAATTTCCTTGTATCAAGTCATTTACAAATTACACACAATTATGGTCCAGTCAGTCAAATCTCTTGAGGAAGAGGAATACGATCTTAAGTTATCATGATTTCACAAACTGTTTTAGGTAATAATCCCTAAATGATATTCTGTTTGTGCTTTGAACAGCGATTATAACATTTCAGAACATTTCCACTAAACAGAAGCTGCTAGTTACCTTAGTATATGCATAGACCCCAGCCTCAGTAGTCCCTACAGGGCTGTCCTCTCCTCATGAACTTTCCCTCTTTGAAAATGTAAAGCAAAGGAATTCCAGTCGATAACTCTAAACTGATAACCTGTGGAGAAAAACAATTCAAAAAGAAGCAACCTTTAAGTAAATAAATAGTATCAGCACCAAAAAATAGATCAAACTTCAATAATAGAGGGCAATGATCACCTCCTGGGAAGTTAACTTGTCAAAGATACATGATGATAGACCTCAATGAATTCCCATGTGCGGCAATCATTACATTTTTCCGGATAGAAGTTGGGGTTCGATCTGCATGACAATTCAATTTGCAGTTATTAATTACTGTGACTTGAATCTACAATAACTTTTTATTTTTGGTGATCATTCTTTGGGAAGAATTTAAGGACATTTACAGAATGACTCACAAAACCAGGAACAGAAATAGAAGGCATTGTAGTTCATACATTCTCTCTAAAATAAGCCACAGCTCTTTCAGCGCACATTTCCAAACCTCTCCATTTGGAGGAGGTATGATCATAGCTCCTACGCCACTCATGAACTTGCTCTGTCCCATACTTATCTGCAGTTTCTTGCTTATTAAGGCCTTGTAACTCACCGTACCTAAGAACAAAAGCAGTTTATAAGTTAAGGATGAAAGTAAACGTGGGACCAACAGGCAACAAAAAAAAAGCACCGGAGTTAATTACATTCTTTCATTCAATCGCCAAGATGTGATAACTGGAATTGATTGTTTTTGGTATCTTCACTGGAGATTTGACTCCATTTCTTTGCTTGTTCACTTTCATCATGTAAAATGATCGGCACCTGCCAACATTTTGATGTTTATCAGTGCATGTTCAAATTGTTAATATTTTCGACACCTGCCAAGTACAAAGCATGTACTCAAATAAAAGTAGGCACACCTTTTTGCGACGGTGTTGAGTCATGGCCAGCATGGCAGTCATCTGGGCACGAATGAGGGCCGAAGTGAATATTACATCAACAGGTATGTTACTGATTCTCTTTCCTGCTTCAATAGCCTCTTCCACACCCTTTTTGGTCAATGGTACATCTACGCAACCAGTGAATAGGTTCTTTTCATTCCACAAAGATTCACCATGACGAATCAATATCAGAGCTGCTTCATCTGAAATAGAGTAATAATAAAGAAATATCAATAAGAAAAAATCCCGCACCATAAAGGAATCTCATTTGTAATTTCAGCCACTAGGCACTAAATTGATCAAGTTAAAGCACACACAAGGATCTCATTCATTTTGCAACTCCAAACAGACAACATTTACACAACTAAACTTATATTAATGAGCCGATGAGAATTACTTACTTGAACTTTTCTTAGTCTCACTTGTGCTGCTATTGGAAGGTGATAGAGCAGGATCAAACACTGAAGTCTGAGAAGCTGAGGCTTGAATTACACCAAAATGTCTCTGACCGATGTTAGAACTCCCTCTTCTTGACAGTCCAGAATCAAGAATCAAACCTTTTGAAATTAATTTCACAGAAGGATTCCCGAATTCCTGATGGCATCTTGAGCTGTGAAATCTACACGACTGAAGAGTCCAAGTGGCTTGATTAAGTGCAACAGCAGCCATCCTGAAAATGCAAGATACACCAAACGATTAGGTAAGGACACTCTATTTCCAAACCAATTCAAGCATCAAAGCTTAGCAAATAAACATTTTATATAGCACAAAAACAAAAACAAAAACATAGAGACAAAACTCAAAAGCATTCATGCAGACCAAAATAAGTCCAGGACTTCTCAAACAGGGAAAGCATATAAAGGCCAAGCTCATCATCATGCCATCAAAGCTATTGTAAGCATAACAAACCCATCATTTACATTGAACTCCATAGTTAACTCTTTCAAAGTTCAAATTAATATACAGAAACGCAATAATTTACTCTTCCAGGAATTCCATGATCCATCATAAGCGAAATGAGATCCAATTCAACACTCGCAAAATAGAAAACAAAAAATTACAGCTGCAAATAAAAATTACACAATAATAAGAATGTTAAGCTACAACAAAAAACAATATCAAGAGCTAAAATCATACAAAGGGAATTAATTTCACATGACCCAGAAAAGAAAAACAACAGATCTTTGAGAATTGATTGACATTGAAGTTAAACCCAAACAAAAAAAGTTCACATTTTTTGCAAATTCAAGAAGAAAAACGTACACGAGCAAAAGAAAACAATAGTGGGCTACGAAATTTACGCCTAATTAGTCTGTTTTATAGGCCAAAGTAGCTAGAGCTTGAGCGACGAAACCGAGGGACAGACACAGAGCAAGTTTTATTACGAGGAAAGTTGACGGAGAAGAAGAAGATGCACACAGCAAAATACAAGAAAGATATTTGACTTAACTTCACAAATCACAATTTTATATTATTATTTTGGTCTGCCAGTTGGCGATTTTTTTTTTCTTTTCCACTTGGCTTTACATTTTCACCACACCTATACATATTTGTGCACCTATTTTTTTTTTTTTTAACTCCTTATTCTCTTTTTTATTTACCATTTTTCAGAAAAAATACAAATTGTGAATTTTTATTAAAGTAATTTGTTTCATTTTTTAATGAATAAAATTAAAAAAAAAAATTGTCTGCATAAAAGAATTATATATTGATCAATCAAATCAAGTGCTGCAAACAGCTGAAAGATTATTTTAATTTTATGTTTGGAGGAGTCATATTAACTTTTGGTGAAGTTATAGGGACCAAACTCTCTAAATTAAATTAAAAAATATTAGCCTTAGAGAGCCTTGAAGTAACACTACAACAACAAACCCCGCCTCCTTGCATATATCTACCTAACTCTTGTTCCTCAATATTGAAATATTTTCAATTTTGAGTCTAAACAACATTTTATTTATTATTATTGTCAAAAAAACATTTTTTAATTATTATTAGGCATAAAAATCATATGCCTACCTAACCTACTTATTCATAAATTGGGCAGATGGAATAGGCAAATGAACATTGAAAATTTCATCGGTCAACGTAATCATTTGACCAAACTACTTTCATTTCTTGGTGTTTTTTGTTGAAAAGGAATATATTATTCTCTTTTATTTTATTTAGGAATAAATATCCAATTTCATTCCTAACCAGCAGGATCAACCATGAAATTACAATGATCCATTACATATTTTCTGAGTAAAAATAAACAATTTATCCGACTAAAAATTATCTCCAATATAAGAGATTAATATATGATAACAAATCGATATTATTGATTCGTCGTTAAGTTTAAGGATCAATTATTTATCGATCATTAAATTTAAGAATCAATCGTGAAATGATTAGCATGTGATCCGGACAATATTTCGGTTGAAAAGGAATATACCGGGATTGTTCCTTTATCCAATTTTAAAGATTGGCACTCATAAATATATCTGTAGGTGGGCTGGCTTGAAGGAATTTTAAACACGTTTGCTAATTGTGTCTTCGGTTCAGTTTGGTTTTTCGGCCCAGAGACCCGTGGGCCGTGACTGAAGGATGATTTCGTTTTAATTGGGTTCAGTGGGAGTCGAGCTCACGAAATGTCTACCACACAATTCATTTCGCCCATTCTATAGCCCATCATGACCAAAACTCTTTTCGTGTAACTCTTACGATATAATGTTTTCAATAACACCGATTGGAGATTAAAAAGCGAGATTGGAGCTTTTAATGGGAGATTAATATCAATTGATATGATCTAATTCCAACTCGTATTGATCTCAATTATGTATGGTTTATTTAAATCGGGAAAAAATTTTAAGTGTAGTATTGCTACTTAACAAGCCATATTTATAGTATTATAATTTAAATTATGACATACGTACAATTAAATGGGTCCAGATTATGATGTGTAATATTTCAACAAAATACACTTAACACCGTCAGATGCCAAGACCAACGCGAAGTAACACGCTCTCTTTCACGTCTGTCTTTCGTTGGGAAAAACAAAAATATATTGTGCTGCTTCTCTACATCACAATCTGGTAAATTTTTTCCCTATTTTTATTTTTGAGTGGTACACTAACACCTTGATGGTTGAGAGAAAATCAAAACTTAGATTAATCGTGGTTCAGATAATTGAATTTGTACATGATAAAAACTTGTCATAGGATCTTGCTTTGTCTTGTATACATCCTATGACTACCGATAAATCTAATCCAACAACGGGAAAAGGCAAGACTGGGAAGAATTCTTTCAAAAATTTATTAAGATCGAATGAGTTCATGTAAAGTGAAAATGGATTTTTTTTGTTCGGAACTATAAATCTAAGGAAAGAGAGTTATCGTTAGCTTAGCAAAAAGTGTTGAGGGAATTTGTTAAATATTACACATCATCATATGGATCCATTTAATTGTACATGTTGTAATTTAATTAGAATACTTAAATATTAATGCAGTGTTAGATCATGTCATACCTAAAAAATTCTATTCACCGTTAAAAAAAAAAAAGAAGGAAAATAAACGTTTAGGGTGCAGCATTCGTTTCCTAATCATACTTGGACTATAATTGATATCTAAACCAATATATAATACATCTCGGTACTCTCCAAATAATAATTCAAACCTTCACAACAACCAGCTGCAAACTTTTAATATATGGAAACATGGGAGAGTATTCCACCCGATGTTCTTTTTTATACATTTGAAAAGTTAATTTTTGTGAAAGATATTATAGTTGTCTGTGGTGTCTGCAAGTCGTGGCGATCAGTTGCGTGTAACGTTCTAACTCCTCATAAAACGCCATGGCTTATGCTTGTCGAAGAAATAGCTTCAAAGTAGCGACGACATTAATACTATCGATGATCAAAACAATATTAATAAGCGTAAATTGCTTTTGTTTATCGGACAACAAAATTTACTCTTTGAATTTGCCTCAAACCGTCGGAAGAAAATGCCGAAGCGTTGGTTTTGGTTGGATGTTGACTGTAGGGCTTGACTTGCAACTCAATATCAAGAAGATCGTGGCTTCAACTAACCCCTTAATTCCATGTACTCAACATTACAATGAAGATTGTGTTATTATGGCAATATATGGCATTTGTGGGTGCAATCTGGCATTTACTAGACCGGGTAGCAAAGCCTGGATCGAAGTTCAAATTTATGCATCATTATAGGTTTCATGACGTTGTTTACTATAATAACAAATTTTATACAGTCAACGACCATTTCGATGTGTTTGTCTGTGACATCGATGATTGTGATATTATAAAGGGTAGACGGGTGGCACATATTCCATCATCAGTGGATCATGAATCAAGAATGTATCTTGTGGAATCATGCGGAGAGTTGCTTTTGGTTATTCGCAGTTATACGATAACCTATATGACAAAAAAATTCGAGGTTCTAAAATTGATAAAGAAAGAAGAATGTGCGGTTAAAAAGAAGTCTCGATACACGCACGAGTTAGTGACAGTGGAGAATTTAAAATGGTCAGGCCTTATTTATCGGAGATGGTGCTTCTTTTTCTCTATCTCCGTCGAAGACGAATGGATGTAGTGCAAATCATATCTATTTTACAGATGATTTTGAGTTCTCATACATTGGTGGTTTCGATATGGGAGCATATAATTTCGAAGATGGCACTATAAAAAGCTTTACAGTGGGCAATCTGTTTCTAATTTTTGTACACCACTATGGAACATTTAGTTAGATTACATATAGCTATTGTATTTCGTGACTTAACAGAATATGGTTTCAGTTTAAACTTTATGAATGTAGATAAATAAACATTGAAATTGGTTCAAGACATGATTTTATAAACAAAGCTATAACTCGAAAAAGAAGAAGCATACAGCTAGATTCTTAGTAAGGCTAAGACTGGGAAATCTATCAAGTTAGCCACCAAAAGTCTGGTCCCAAGAGTCGAACCATGGCTTGAGGCGTGAGTATATAATCTCTTACAGTCAGGAATCAGAATTTACAAATAGCATACTTGAGACAAAAAATAGGATCAGTCTGAAACCAGAGGGACAACATATTACATATATAAATTAGTCAACTTTCTCTAAACAAATCCATGACAACAGAGTTTGTAGAATGATAATAATAATAATAATAACAATAATAATAACAATAAAAACAAATCATATCATATCATATCATATAATGTAAGTAGCAACATTGAGCTAGAGACTCACTCAGTCATGAAAATCTAAACTTGAATGTCAACTTCCTCATATTGTTTGAGAATCTGAGCACATCCAGCCATAGCTTCTATTCTTCTCGAAGCCCATAGAATTGGCAATCAGTGTTAGAGGCAATGCCATTGTAACGTGTCAAAACAACACGAGCACGATCACGCCCTGGAGCTAGCTTGTTGCAACCACGTTGAGGGCTGCTGATCAGCATTGCATCACAAAGCTGGTCTTCATGATCATCATCAACGGAGATCCTGTAAGTTCCAGTCGAGTCGGTAGTAGCCTCCTTACTGTAGATAAGATCCAATGTTTTCCTGTCCTTGCACTCAACTCTAACCTTGGCACCTATATGTATAAAACAAATCAAGACATCGATTGATTAAACAATTAATTCAAATCACATTATTGAGTGTGTATAGATTATGACGATACTGACAATGATATAGCAAAGACATTGATTGGTTAAACGATTATATCAAATCACATTATTAGGAGTGTGCCTAGATTACTATGGCAATACCTGGCAAAGAATCACATGAATCAAGTCTAATCTCTAAATCAAATATAGCATAATATAATAATCCAAAGGTCAAGTTTCTATGCAATACTATAATCAGAGCAGTCAACTGCAGTCAAAATTTTTTCATCAAATACTACCTCCTGTCTCAACATACATGATTTTTCGCATTAAATGAACATGTATTTAATCAATCTCAACTGTCACTAAATACTAATACAAAAAATCATGTATTTTTTAAGACGTTGGGAGAATTTTTTTTTATCATCATGATCGTCTAACGTGAGATCTATAATAAGAGTTGTACAGGGAGAGAATATTACCGGCGATGTAAGTGGTGGCTGGAGTTTCAAAACCTGCTTTGCAAGTATCGCAATAAACACGGCCGTTAACAACCAACGGGTTTCTGGTCGGTCGACCACCGCTCACGGCAGCGACAGAGAACGCCACAAACAGAGCAATCATAATTTCCATTCTCCTTGCCATTTTCTTTGTGCGAGAGAGAAAACAACAGCTTTCAATTTAAATCAACAGCTTTAATAATACAGATGAGAGCGATAAATGAATAAGTGTGAGTACCCACAGCTAAGCTTACAAAAGGAATATCTGTTTAAAAAAAAAAAAAAGCTTACAAAAGGAGGACGAAAGGATTACCGCGTGACAGAGGGTTTCTTTAGCCTACGAATGTTATTGCAACCGGGTAATAGAGTTGTTGATATGGATGTAGTTTTGGGTAAATACGTTGACGTGGCGTGTTTTTATTGGTTTTAATGTGAAGCGTAGAATAGATTGCGAGCAGGGAATAAAGGCTGGATGGTTTTTCTCTTTTTGATTGGATTTTTGTCGGTCCTCACATGCACCGATTATGCAAGACTAATTTGAGTATCCGAGAGATGACCATTCGCCGTTAGGTTCGGTTCGATTTCAATTAAGAATTTACGATTTACTAGTTCTTAAATTTATGAAATTGGATTAATATATCGTTATTTTCTTTTTAAAATGGATGGTTTTCGGTTCGATTCTAGCAGTTTCTTTCGTTTTGATTTCATATAATTTTTTTAAAAAATAAGAATCGGGGAATGAAATCGTACAAATTTCGATTCGGGTCCAGTTCTCGATTCCAAATCAGATAGGGCATCGAAAAGAATTACAGCATATTTTTGTAAAATCTCACCTTATATTTGAATAAAGTTTATTTGATTCAAAAGACAAAACATTTAAGTCTAAACTCTAAACAAAATTATCTCAAAACTTGTATGAATGAAAATTGTTTTGTTCGGAAAGGAATAGATTTTCCTGTTGAGTGCAGTATAAGCATGCAACGCCGTTAAAGATGATGGTAAAAGCAACGATGGGACCAAAAATCATCAATTAAGTCCACTAATCTTGTTAATAAAGGCAGTGAATAATGGAGCCACATTATAATATTCAAGCAATAACGGAGCCATTCACGGCGGAAAGAAAGTATCATGTGAATTGTGATGTGAGCTAATTGTTACGTAATAACGTTGACTAAAATGATAAACGTCAACGTCGAGAATTTATGGGCTTAAAGTAAGATATACATATGGGCCCAATCAACATGTTTTATAGTAAAGGCGAAGTCCAACACAGCTAAGGCCCAAATATAAATATATTGTTGGTCTATTTACCAATACAAAACTTGGCAAAAATGTTGGTCAGAATCTCTTCAGAGATGTCTTGTCCAGTTATTTGTCCAAGAGCCAATGCAGCATCCCTGAGATCGATTGTCCAAAAGTCGAGGGGGATTTCTTCCTCTATCGACGACTTCAATCTTTCGAAAGCCTCCTTCGTCCGAACAAGTTGCTCACATTGTCTCTGTCAGATCACGATACATAAATCAGAAATTGAGCATTCTAAAGTAAAATTTGCATTGAAAGGCAAAAAGAAGAAGAAGACTAACCTGGTTGACTGTCCATTGACGGCCACCGGCGGAAATTTGATCGAGACCTACAATCTCTAGAATCGCACTACTCCAAATCACTTAGTCCTTGACCAGTGACAGCACACGTGAAGATTTTCTTATTCAATGGAGGATATTCGGTGCTTGTAGATGGTTTGCAGTCTATTTTGTTGATTACCAGAATCACAGCTGAGCTCTGTGTTACAAAAATTCACTTTAATAATGGATATGTTTCTATATGTAGAAAAAGATTGTCACTTGAAAGAGAGGGTTAAATTAAAATGTCCCACCTTGTTAGATTGTATCTTTTCTAGAAACTCAGCATCTTTCTTAGTCCATCCATCAATCGCACTGACTGTCAAAATAACCACATCGGCACCCATTGCCACAGCTTCAGACCTCTCAACACCTGTTAAAAAAACCTCACCAACACAACATTACAACCAATTTCAACTACCCTAATTAAGCAAGAAAAGATGATACTGCATACCAATCTTCTCCACAATGTCGTCGGTTTCCCTAATCCCCGCTGTATCAAGAAGTGTCACTGGAACACCACCAACGGTGACACTGGCTTCAACCACGTCACGAGTGGTTCCAGCAATTTCTGTAACTATTGCTCTCTCACTCTGCACACTAAGAATAAAATGCACCATCAATAACAATGAAATAAAACAAGGATATACATATTTGGTGAGACGTGACGTACTTTGCTCCATGCATTAAGGAGGCTTGATTTCCCGACGTTTGGACGGCCAACAATTGCTATCTGCAATTTCGGAGTAAGAACACATATAAGCTTCAAGAAGACATCTTTGACTTGGGATAACATATATCCCGAGAAGATTCCCAGTTTACAGAATATATGTACCTGCAATCCAGATTGCAGAAGCTTGTCATAATTAGCCGTCTCCAGTGCATTCTATATCTTTTGACATGCTGTGTATTGTATCCATAACTTCTTTCACATCTAGTGGTGGCATTTCATCATCAAAATCTATGCGGGCCTTCTATCTCTGTCAGTAACTCGATGCATTGCATTCTTACTGACTTAACCAAGGAAGAAAAGCCTCCCTGTCATATATCGATTTACTAAGAACCAATCATATCACGGCCAAAAACCAAGAAGAGCATTTTAAATTTTGGGAACCAAATGTGCACCTGAATTCCTGACAATGCTGAATCAGCTCCAGCCACAGAATTGGCTGAAATCAGTTTTGCAACGTTTTCAGCTTGGGAGAGGTCCAAGCGACCATTCAAAAATGCACGAAGAGTAAACTCGCCTGGAATTGAGAAAAATTGATTTGTTAGTAATATAATTCAATATGCAAATAACGACAAGTAGACTTTGTTCATACACACTATATTAGTATTGACCTGGTTCTGCAAGTCTAGCTCCAGCGTCTAAACAAACTCTCAACACACGACGTAAACACACTTCACTCCCATGACATTGAAGCTCAACTACATCTTCCCGGGTATAAGATTTCGGGGCTAACATTGGCACCAGTAAGACCTAACAATTTTACAACCATTACACAGTTGACATTACATAGACATAAAATCAGCAATAAAGGACCACCAAATACACATAAATGCATACCTCATCGACAACGTTCCCCAGTGAATCTAACACGACACCGTATTCGACAACATGACTCGTAGGCCGCCACGACGATGACTTCTTCTTCTTCCTCTTGCTTCTGGGACGAAACACACGGCCAACTATATTAACGGCCGTCGGACCAGACAGCCGGATGATTCCAACTGCCGCCGGAGGCCCACCCAATGAAGTGACGATAGCAGCAATGGTGGTGGTGGAACTCTCAATCTGCTGACTTTTGAGATGGTGGGTCCCGCTCGTTCGTTCATCGTTCTTAAACAGGAAAGTGTGAGCATTCTCTGCACGTGACAACAACAAAAATTAAACCATTTCTCTGCAAAACATTGAATTTTTAGGGATTATGAGAGCAATTGAAGGAAAAAGATTTGACCTTTGGATGATGGGGTGGTAGAGAAAGCGATGGGTTTTAATGGGGTTTTGTGTTTTGGGGAGATAGTGATTGAAGAAGGGGAAAAGAGGTGGTGTTTATGTTTGGTTGGCAAGAAAATTGAAGAGAAAGAAAGGGAATTAATGGCTACTTTCGTACATGGTTTGAAGAAACAATGGCTAATTGGCTATGTGGCGGAGATATGGTGGTGGAATTCCTCGTACCATGATTATCTGTCTTGTTCCCGTGGCGGAGATTGGGCGGAGATAATGGCTGTTTGGATGCTGGTTGCTTGGAATAGATGGATAAACCCATCACCCCCCTCAAATAATGGAAAATGTTCATATTTGTCCACAATATAACATTTGTTTGGTTTAGTCCCTATCGAGTTGAAGTATGTGTCGTCGGTCTTAAGTCAATTTCTTGACGAGATATAAAAGTATGTGTAGAGAATTTATACTACAAAACGATCACATGCAATAGCAGGGAAAAAGCTTTTTAAGATAAAAGAAAAAAAAAAAAACTTAAAGAGTTGATTTCACTGAATTATAATGACTGGCTTAAGAGTTCAGGGGCCAAACTGTTGAAATCTAAATTTGAGTGCTCCGGAAAACAAATTACAAAATTTAAGTCACTTAAAAAATAAAAATCTAAGCCTTGTTCGGCCCGGCCCAGCCCAGCCGATGTGAAATGACTTCTTGATCCTGAAAGAGATGACTTCGTACTTCCTAGTTAGCTAGCTCCTCCTCTGGCGAGTATTTCTTTCGTCTGGAGCCCAACTTGGAAGCCTTACTCTAGTCTGCATTGAGAATAAATAAAAAGATTAGTATATATTTATTTAATTAATTATAGCAAACTTAAATATAAATTGATCCCATGAAACTTAATAACATCCGAAATATCGGGAAAGGCATTTAAAAACTTCGATCACGTTAATTTTTCTTTAAAAAAAATTAATTTTTTATAAAATAAAATAAAACATTAGTACTTACGGATCTTCCGGTGTTGCTACTGGATGGTTGATCTGTGGTGTTAGCCGCTATATTTAAGGTCGGAGTTAAATCCAAATGTGGAAACATTCGATAGCCCTGCTCATGGTTAATTAAGATAAATAAAATTCAATTTATATATACATAACCTAATAGTTAATGAGCAATATATATTTATAAATAATTAGATGTACTCGTACACATACTTTGGGAGCCAATCTAACGTCGGTAGTCCTCACAAATGGCCACTACGTGTATCGTAACTAGAAAAGGATTCACAACATCGAATACTACCATCTTGATGAACCTACAAAATCAAAATCATAATAATAATAATTATATAAATTACTAATAACGTACTTTCGAAAGTATATAACTTTAATTTAATATGATGAATACATTATTCATTATTCATTAATTCAAGATATATATATAAAATAAAGTACTAGTACTTACGCTGGATGACGAGTAGATTTTTCCCGGTGGAAAGACCGTTTGTGGCGGCTCTTCCGGAAACAGGTTCATACTGTTGACAACAGTCGGCGGCACAACGAACTGTTTAACATAAAAAATTAACAGAAACTATGTGATTTTATTTTATTTTTTGATGAAAGAAACTATGTGATTAACATGTGGAGCCACTATCTACTGAATATAATCTTAATCATGATTAAAAAAAAAGAATATAATCTTAATCTATAGCTATGTTCCAGTGACATGTTTCTGTAAAAATTTAAATTAATGATCAGAAACCCTACTTTCTCATAAGCATATATAATTAACTCCTCTATAAATCCGCAAGTACCACAAATTATAGAAAAAATGAAAAATTTATCCATAAAATAGGGCTATATATATATATTTATTATATGTTCATGGACTGACTAAATAGTATGGATGAGGAATATTTGCATTATATGTTTCTCTTCAGCATAATATCCTTGCCTTGACTATACTAATTAGTATATTCTTTAAAAACTCACCGGTGGATATGAAAATGTAGGTTGCGGATGCTGATGAGTTTCGAAAGAGGTCCTTCCGTTCATAGAGCTGGCAACAAATTCCTGGTTAATTAATCAAGAAAAATAAAATCAAACATAAGGTGAAATAGTAGAAAATTATTCTCCATTGCAAGATATGTTGAAGATCATTATTTCTAATTATTAGGTAAATAAAATGCATGTACTTACATTATTGTTTCCGAAACCGCCAACTTGTTGGTTGACATGGCCGTGAGGCTCTAAAGTAGTGTTGCCACTATTATGAGTATTGAGCCACTGATGAGATGAACACATAAAAGCTTCATAAGTGATTTCATAGAGGAAAATAAATAAAACCCTAATTCTATCGTAGAACGTATATGTACACGATCATGCACGTATTTTTTTTATTTACGCAGCTAATTTTACGTTCGATATATATATTTCCTTTGCAATGATGTACAACCATGTTATACACGTCAGTATCTTTTAATTTTTCTGAATTGCTATTTAAAAGAAGGGGAATATTGTAGTTAACATCAATTGAAAGTAAAATGTAGCTACATACATTTGTTGCATCAGAAAGTGACTGCCTAGGTCGATGATGAGAATGTGAACTAGTACTGCCAAATTCCTGGTTAAAAAAAAAAAAAAAAAAAAAGACATGTTGAAGATCAATAATAATATTGCTAATTAGGGAAACAAAATGCATGTACTTACATTATTGTTTCCGAAACCGCCAACTTGTTGGTTGACATGGCCGTGAGGCTCTAAAGTAGTTTTGCCACTATCATGAGTATTGAGCCACTGAGGAGATGAACACATAAAAGTTTTATAAGTGATTTCATATGGGAAAATAAATAAAACCCTAACTCTATCGTAGAACGTATGTGTACACGAGCATGCGCGCATTTCTTTTTGTTCACGCAGCTCATTTTACGTTCGATATATTTATATATATATATATATATATATATTCTTTGCAATTGTGCTGCATGTACACTATATACGCCTTATCATGGTTATATGTTACAATGATGTACAACCATGTATACACGCCGTCTCTTTCCTTTGTTCATTTTTCTGAATTGCTATTAAAACAAAGAAAAGGGAATGTTGTAATTAACATCAATTGAAAGGAAAATGTAGCTACATACATTTGTTGCATTTGAAAGTGACTGCCTAGGTTGATGACGAGAATGTGAACTAGAACTGCCAAAATCATGCTCCTGCTGAGAAGGGAAAAAATAATCTAGGTAAAAAAATATATAATAAATTACTGCTAGAAATTATGCAATTGAAGAAATTATTAAATATTACAGGGATGACGAAATGAAACTATACATATACGTACACTTATGTGACCACGTTGGTAAGGTTCAATCCGGGATACTGCCTTGTGGTGGCGATGAATATCAGTCTTCGTTTGGATCAATGGAAAGGGAAAAACATAAGACTTTAGTACATTATATGTGTATTTTGCTGCATTTATATATATTAAAAATATTAGGAAAAAAACTAAAAGTGAGCAAATTATAATTTACATTCGTTTGGTTATTCGAAGTCATTGGAGGCTTCGGGTGATTGCGAGGATTGATCCAAGAAGATGGTCCGGTCGGATTAATACCCTGCTGAGAAGAAGAAGAAGAAGAGAAAGAAGAAAAACAGCTAGAACTCAATACTAATTTTACAATCAGCCATTTTAAAATAAATTTACATTAACATACATATACATATACAAAATTAAATAACATTCAAATGATATAACATTAAATAACCTATATATATATATATAAGTATTACATTTGAGTTGAGGATGTCGTCCAAGTGAGTTGGAGGTGGATCGTTGAAAATCCGCTCCCAATGATCGTCTTGTAACGTAGCCTCATTTGGGTTATAAGTTGCTCCCATCTTGAAACATTCATAGGAAAAAAATTCATCAACAATGCATATGGGAAATAGAAAATTACCATAGCTAACTAGGCTTAGATAAAAATTATTAATTTTGCTCCCGCCATTAGTAATATTATCTCTAAATATAATGGTAAAAAACCAGATGTATGTTTTATATATATATATATATATATATATTATAACTCACTGTGTGCAACTGGTCGGACTGAGACTGGAGTTGGATGAAGAACTGTTGATCATCAGCTTGATCATCAATTAGATAGTCATTAACATTAATATCGGTGGTCAAGTGATCACCGTTTGAGTTAGAAGCAAACTCATGTTCCTGCTGAACCAACAAAAAAATATTAATCAGGGACGTCAAAGGTAAATTCACCATGCTTTTAGTGTGTAGATGCGATGAGTGTATCTCATTCTTTATATCATTTAAGTGAAAATTAAAAATCATATAAAATTAAAACTATGCGAAACCCTAATTAATATATACTCGCTAGTAGCCGCCATCGCAATACTTACCGGTAATTCAGTGGCTGCCGTTGTAGTCTCTTTGTAGGGTATCACCGGGGCTGCTGCTGATGAGTATTGTCCGGCACATGACTCCAAGAGGGCCATTGATGACTAGGTTGATCGATACCCTGCATGATTGATTGAGCGCGTTACAGTCTTATAGGTTGAAACGAGTCGTAAACAAAAATAGAGTAATCGAAAACACTGTTTTCGATTTTGGTTAATATGGGATTAGCCGATTTAGGACAAAAAATGAAGATAAAATCGACAACATTGTTATCGATTATGCCACCACAAAATCGACAACATTGTTAACGATTATGCCACAAAATTCCACAACAAAAACACTGTAGCAAAGAAAAACGAAAACACTCGTTTTCGTTGATAGGCATACTATACCGAAAACCACTCTTTTTCTGCGCATTACATGTTTATTTTCCTTTTTTTTCCTCTTAAAATATCTTGGATTCCCTCACTCCCATACTTAATAATTCACTTTTTAGGACCCAAAATAGCCACCACCATAGATATTGTTCTGGTACACATGTGCATTCTTCAAATTTGACTTTCGAAGGTTCTTATCCTTTCTATCAAAGATATAATTGCATTAGAAGGATGCTCGTAAAAATGGTTTTCGATTTTGCATGCAAAATGGAAAAACGAAAACACTCGTTTTCGATAGTGTTATACAATTGACCATTGCAAAAAACGAAAACATTGTTGTTTTCGTTTTCGATTATGCACGCGTAACACCGTAGCAAAGAAAATCGACAGCATTGTTTTCGATTTTGATTCAATTAATTGGGTAATGATGTGCTAATGATGTAATTCGGTGACAAGGATCTCGATCGAAAACAATGTTTCCGATCTTCCTATTTTTCTCCACCCTCCGCCAACCACCACATTTTGTGTACACCTATTGAAATGTATATATATTTATGTAATTAACTCAGATTGATGCATGCACAAATAATTAGTTTCTTAATGTTCGAAAATTTTATGGTTTTAAAGTTTGGAAATGGGACATAAAAATCATCATTAATACATACATCCTGATCAGCAGCTTCATTGACGACATTTATGCTCTGATCTTCCTCCGGTGGATTAGATCGCACCTCCGGCGCTGCTTCATTGACATCGTGATTGACTGGAGTCTGATCAGGTTCATTATTAGTCGTTTCTTTGGCCATCTGCGATAACACATCAATCATTAGTCGATTATCAGTCAATATATACTTATATATAGCTTAACATCAACTCGTTTTGCACCACTATATATGCCTTTACTAAAGATTAAAGAAAATTTAAATAGGTTTTCTCAGAAACCACTTACGGTATCCAAAAAGTCTTCCCAGCCGTCTGGAAGCTCGTTTAAATCCTTACTGATCCATGATCTGCTCGCCATCTGTGATTAAAATAAAATAAAAATCAGACGATTAGTAAACGAGTATTAACATTAATGACCTAGCTAGGGCTTAAGTTTAACACATTTTTGCACCGTGCAATCGAAAGGGTTTCATTTTTGAAAGGCGACGAATTTATATTTCTCAGAAATAATTACTATGGGGATCGGAGATATTCAAGCTAATCGAGGGATTAATTAATTTTGATGAAATCTTGACCCTAGATTTTATAATTTCCCCTTCAGGACATTACATAGTGGACGCAAGAAAACAAAGTATCTAGTCCAATATTTTGCTAGGGGAATTAATCACATCAAACGACAAAATTCTGTAATGTTCATTTATGCAAGGGTAAGCCAAACGGCGCAAATTTTTATTTTGCCGAAAACGAAGCGACATGATCAGTGCCCCATCTCCAAATTCATTTATTTTTAATTTAATTTAGCTATTAATTAATAAATGAAAATAGAAGTTGATATAAATTTTGCTCAAAGAAAATTCTGTTGAATCTAAATTTACTGGCGGATAAATGTTGATTAAATCTGATTGAACAAAACTCGATAAAAATGAATTAAAGGATGCATAATTAAAAACCCCAATATCAATACACTGAAAATCCTAAAAAAATTCATATCAACTAAAACATATGTAAAAATTGACATATCCACGAAGTTAAGTTGCAATAATAGCTTTTAAAGCTCATTAGAACAACAAAAAATAAAACTCATGAAACCCCAATGGTATGCAGCTCTGATGAAATAAAACCGAAAAAAATGCTCAAAAATAAACTTAATTTTATTATTAATAAATGAATAACCAAGATCTATTTGGCCGATTTAAAATAAAAAATGAATAAGATTTATGAAAAGTTGATAATTTGTGTCTATAGATCTAATTTCACGCATGGAAGAAGAAGAACAATAAACCACAAACCCTTAGGAAATAAAAAACGAAATGAAAACTTGGTATGAATTTTTTTGCTTATGAATTTAGCTCGTCTACTCACGAGTGAAAATAGTTTGTCGATCGAGAGACATTATATAGCTGAAAGTGTTTGGGCAAAATTTCATTTTGAATTTTCCGCACACGAAAATAACAGGCGCCTTGGAGATTCATATGTGCCGAAGAAACCCTATATTGGGGAACGATCGATGCACAGAATTAAAAATCGAACCGAATCCCAAAAACATAAATCGAATCGATTTTGAAACAGAGAAAAAGAAAGAAAGAAGTATTTGACCACTTAATTAATATCCCACCAATTAGACAAAACTTTCAAATAGAACGCCGTGCTGAAGTAGTATACCAGCCAAAATCAGATTTTTATTTTCTTAAGATGATTGATGAGGACGACGGTGATCAACAAGAACAAGTTCGATTCGAATTATTATTTTGGGTTCGTTCGATGCGATTCGATTTTATTCGGTTGAGTGACGTGGAGGGGTTATCCGTGAAGTTAATTTCGATATAGAGTATCATAACCGCTACGTGTACGTGGGCTTATAGAAGACCGATACACCATGAATCTGATTTAATATTACAAAATACAAGCCACTGAATTTTCCAATTATTAAAAACAGCTAGATATCTTCCTGTGGGGACAAAAAAAAAGGTAGATAATTTTTCTATTTTCTGAAAATGTCAATAATTTGGATATATACCTTCATGAAAAGATTGATCGAATCAATAAAAACAATCTCAAATAATCTATAAGATTGATGATGATGATAATAATAATAATAATGATAATAATTTTAATATTTGAAACCGTAAAAGTTGGTCAAATAATTAACATATCTAAGTACAGAAAATGGTAAGAAGATGAAAGAAAAATGAAGAACGTTATTCTCAACACAGACTTCAGTTTTAAATCATCATAAGAAAATAATATATGGTCCTATGGATGTAAGCGGTGAAAATGTTTACTTATATTAGGGCGACGTGAGTTGGATTTAGTCTGATTTTAGCATTGACAAAATTAGCAAAGTCAAATTACAATCTTTATATGCCAAGTTCAATTTTCATTTCCCGATTGAATGATTTTTATATTCAAATAAAGGTTTTAAGGGACTATATATAAGGTTATAGATACAGGGTTGTGATTCTCTTTTTCCAATTTCCTTCTTACAAGATTTTTTTTTTTTAATTCATAACATTTTTACTTTTTTTTAACGTTTAAAGGTTCAAATAAATTAATAATTATAAATCTATAACCTTAAAAAGAAAGAAAACAAACTAAATACCTAATACTCTCCGTCTTTAGATAGATGATGTTTTGTCTTTTTAAATTCATTTAAAAATTGATATATTTTTCTTTTTAAAGTTATGTATTTAATTATAAATTAGATACATCCATTTTTAATGAATTAAAAACAATCAAAACTGACCTCTATATTAAGACGGAGATATAAGTATATAATGTTAGTATATTCTTCGATCTTTCATTGTATTCTCTCTCTTTTAATAAAAATATAAACCGTATAAAAAAAGTATATACCGTTATTATCTTAGGGTTCAAATTGCGGTGTTGTCACTTGATCAACAAACATCGATCATAATATTATTGGGCTGGACTCTACAAGAGTGAAGACTACATCAGCAAAATTTAACAGTGTTAAATGTTAAGGAATAAATAAGGCTTAAATAGCATTTTTGGTAATTTTGTGGTGGACTGATGTGAGATCTTGAAACATGAGGGACCTCCAACTTCAAAGTGTATATATAGTTTTGATTTGTGACCCATTAATTGGTGGCCTTTAATTTGACACGTAAGCAAACATTGGTTAGCTTTGTTCTTTTGCTGTCCATCGGGAAAGCACAAGTGAAAATTGGACTTTGGAATTGGCATTTTTTGTTAGCTCAGCAATAGTAGAAGATCATAATTTAAAATAAAAAAAATAAATAATAATAATAGTAGAAGCTCATAAACAAAAGCCTATAGAGTGTATATACAGATTACAGCCTAAACAAAATAATATTCTCATATGCATGTAATTTTCCATATCTTGGATATATAGCTGTAAACATATTTACATTGAAAATATATATATATTTATGTAGATATATGATATTTTATATCTTTTATAATATTATTTTTATTTTTAAATAAATATCGTTTTTATTTTTTAATATATTTTATTTAAATATATTAATTTTTGAATAAATTTTAAAAGTTAAAATATTATATATTTAAAGACAGAGGAGTATAACAGAGATTCACCTGATCAACCACATAGCCACGTACACACGCGACGTGTATTAGAAATACCCATTCTCTTGCAAATTTTCCTCTTACCCTATAATCTCTCACCTCTTCCATTTATAACAAATTTTCATTTCTTATCTCCATCTCTGATTCTCTCTAACAACCATTATTTTTACTTGTTCTAATCAAAAACAGGAAGATAAAAAAAGGTTTTCCTTGAATCTCAAATGAGAAGAGCGTTGATTAATTATCTCCCAACATTTTTATTGAAATTTATCATAAGTGATTCGGCATCATGCCGTCATGTCAAATTGAGATAAAGAGAATGAGAACAACTCAATCGACAAGTCACGTTCTCTAAGCGTAGAGAATGGACTCATTAAGAAAGCATACGAACTTTCGATCCTTTGCGACATTGATATTGCTCTCGTTATGTTCTCTCCCTCCGGTCGACTTAGTCACCTTCTCCGGCAAGAAAAGGTGTATATATATAATGTCGATAATTTTCTCTCAAGCGTAGTTGAAACGCGTTTTCCGCGTGGTGATTCTTGTCCTCTTGAATTCTTCTCCGGTCCTTGTTCATCTCTTCATTCTTGTTTGAAGAGAAATAAAAGGTGTTGTTTGTTATTTAGGCATGTTGAATCATTTACTAATTAATTATCTAGCTCTTCCGTCTCACAATACATATGAGATTTTATATTTTTAAATTCATCTAATTATACATATATCTAATCAATAGTCTTCACTAAATAAATATATACTTGAATGAACAATTTATATATATAAAATATCATGTATTTTGAGATGGAGGAAGTATTAATGAAGAATAGAATATTTAATTTCTTCTTCTAAATTCTAAGTGTTTCATAACAAGATTAGTAGCAATCCTCGAGTTAACTTGTCAAAGTGCTAATGAAACCTAGAAATTAAGCAATGCAATTTAACAAAATTATAAGAGGAATTTAATGTACTTAGAGTTACATGATGATATATTTCTCTATACATTATACTGTACAAGGTTAGAGTTACACGAGAGAGTTTTCATTCAAGCCGACTTGATTTTTAGACGATGAAAACTGTTAGCCTAGGGATTAGGATCTTCTTGACTAATTAATAATTTATTTTTTGAAGTTTTCTTGACTAATTAATTATTGTTTAATTACTTATTTTATTGGGTTTTACTATATGGTGACGATTAATTTCCTGCAATCTTTCACCGTGGATTTTGTTTGTTGTCTCTTTTGAAAATCAGGATTGAAGATGTCTCACTCGTTTCATCAATCTATCTGACCAAGAAAGAGAACAGTATTTACTAAATATTCTACAATTTTATTTATATTCGGAATTTAATTGTTCGTAAATTAAAAGTGACTTTTCCCACCCTTTTTTACAGTGCTGTAATTTTCCCTGACCATGGTAGACATCAATAAGCACTTTCAAACTCTTTTACCTACTTCCGATTTAAGATAGCAGTGACTTGTTTAACAATTAATTAACCACATTAATTTGTTGTTTTCGTAATTGCAGTGACATTCAAAACAAAGAGGTGATGATCAC
>JANIEQ010001138.1:0-15335 GCA_024708375.1 Oxalis stricta | reverse complement strand
AGCGTTTAACTTCATCCCATGGATCAATTGCTGCATTTGTATGTATATTGGGGCCGTCTAGAGCTGAAGTTAGGCAAAGATTTAGGCGGCGTGCGTGGAGTTTTCGAGAGCTTGCTTAAAACCTGGCATGACATAGTTTGCCATCTACAAATCTTAAGTTGATACATTTGGATACATATATTTCATGTGTTGATTTTTCCTTTTGTCTCCCCTTGATAGCAGCGGATCCATGTTTGAAGCCTGGCAAGCATTATATAGCTATGGAAATTGAATTGGGCCATTTAAGTGAAGCAAGGTCCATCTATAAGAGATGCTACAGTAAAAGATTTAGAGGGACAGGTTCAGAGGATGTATGTCATTCTTGGTTACGATTTGAGAGGGAATTTGGTACCTTGGAAGATTATGAGCATGCGATACAAAAGGTAATTGATTATTTGATGTAAATTAGCCTGAGTTACACCTGATCGAGATTTTGGACCATCTTGTTACTCGTTTTTTAGTTTTGAATCAGAAGTCATTTTATTGCTTTTCAGGTTACACCTCGTTTGGCCGAGCTGGAATTGTTTAGGTTACAAGAGCAATCCGCTTCTTTGGCTGAGCCAGTAAACCAGAGAGAAAATGTTCCCAAAAGAATGCCCGTGAGAAAAGGAAATCTGGTTCAAATATGACCGAAGATGTTTGAAGGACGTATTGAGCCTAATGAAGTGGTATATAACACGATTATTGATAGTTTGTGTAAGGATAAGCAGGTGAAGGAAGCTTTCCATCTCTTTGATGAAATGAAGACGCAAAGGCATTACACCTACAGTCGTCACGTATAACTCGTTAATCGATGGAATGTGTAAATTGCGTTCATGGGATGAAGTTAAACGGCTATGGAGTGAGATGCTTGCTCGAAATATACAGCCGAACACCCGCTCATTTACCATAATGATCGATGCACACTGTAAAGAAGGGCTTGTGTCAGAGGCCGAGGCAATTGTCGAAATGATGATCGATCAGGGTCAAAGGCCCAATACCGTAACTTTTAATGCATTGATCGATGGGTATTGCTTACGTGGTCAAATGCAGGAAGCCCAAAAGTTGTTCCATTGTATGGATTCACAACGTGTTTCTCCTGATGTTAGAACTTATAGCATCTTGATAAATGGGTATTGCAAATCTAAAATGATAGATGAAGCATTCAGACTTCATGAAGAAATGTCTCAAATAAGCGTGTTTCCAAATGTTGTTACTTACACCACTCTTTTGGGTGGCTTGTTTAAAGCAGGGAAGGTTGTGGAAGCAAAACAGCTTTTCAACAAGATGTCTGCTTCTGGTCAACCTCCAAATATAGTCACTTGCAGAACTTTGTTGGATGGTTTAATAGACAATGGGCTTCTTGATGAGGCAATGGGCTTGTTTAAACTAATGGAAGACAATGGTTTATCTCCTTCTGTTGAATGCTTTAGTATTATCATGAATGGTTTGTGCAAATCTGGTCAGTTGAAAGCTGCAAATGATATGTTTCTTAGTCTCAAATCCAAAGGGCTACATCCCGATGTGCGCTCATATTCTATTATGATACGAGGGCTATGTAAGGAAGGTCTATTAACTGAAGCATGCAATATATTTAGAGAAATGGAGGATGCTGGTTGTGCTGCAGATAGTTGCTGTTATAACATAATTATTAGGGGATGTATTAGAAACGATGATATTGTGAAGGCAATGGAACTGCTTCAAGAAGCATGTGATAGGGGATTTTCTGCAGATTATAACACTGCAGAACTGATAGTGAATCTGTTATCTGATCGTGGTTTAGATGAAAAGAGCAAACAAGCAGGTATGCTGTTATAAGCTTTTGAAGAAATCTTCATTCATTTTTGAAAAACATTTAACTTTTTGCTAATTTTGATGCTACGTCTGAGTTTTTCTACTACTTGGTACTTACATTATCCTATTGTTTGTTTTGGCAGTCCATTCTGCTTTGGGTTTGGTAAAGAAACAATAGTGCATAGTTGGCCATACTTATTGCCAGACATCTACTTTTGCCTATCTTTTCAGGTGTACTTGTGTTTTATGTTTATGCTGCTTTCGAATGATTTTTTTGTTTCAGTGACTTCATTTAAAGGCCTTTATATGTGGCTTCTGACTATATACATATATTATATTTTCTGTGTTAAAAATACCTAAAACATATTACTAATCTATTGGCAAAATGTCTAGTTTTATTCTGTTTGGGCATTTGATCGGGTTTATGATTAGTCCCTTTCCTTCACAAGCGAATAGAATACAGACTACAAGACAATAAAGAGATAACACCGTTAAAATTGATGAGATGTCGTCCAGTCAACTATAAAAACCAATTATAAAATGACACATCATCCTGAATAAATGAACGGATGAGATTTATTGATCTAAATCCGGCAGATGAGTGACGTCTCCTTCAAGGTACTTCACCTCTTGGCTAAGTGGCTTTACGTGAGAGCAAAGTAACCAAAGTTTCAATACTAAATTTGTAGTTGATGTCAAGGAAATTGGACTAAATTCCAACGATGAAGGAAAGATCAACTCATCAACCCAACATTACTCGAGACATCATATCCTACCAACCATAGATAGGTATACGTCACTCTATAATTAATCTTTAGTTTCTATAAATAATCGTCATTATACTATTAAATCATCATACATTTGATCATTGATAATGGAGGAAAGATCATATGCCAAAGACAAAAGTGGTGTTGTGGTTTAACAACATTGATGGAAGCTAAAGTAACTTTCTGGTCTTGTCGATATCCAACGCAGCCTCCACCGAACAGAGGTCAATAAAATCGATCCCAACATGATTTTCGTCAATAAACAATTGGGAGTAGAGCAGTAAAATTTGATTGATGACATGGCATTGGAAACTCTACAAGACTACAGTCTACAATATAATTTTCATTCTTTTCAGGAACAAAGACATGAACTTAATCTAAGGAAAGGGGCGAATCATAAACCTCATCAAATGGAACATGTATGAGATGCTAAGTGCCCAAATCTAATTAACAATTGAACAGAGTTATCTAGCCTTAATTCATATTTTCTCCCTTCTTCATCGGCACCGATCCATTTTGCAACGCCGTTACACATCTTACTAATGTCTATTCTTCCAGAAAAAGAAACATAAAACAATATGAAATGGTATAGATACTAACATAGTTTGGCAAATTGTCTTACTAATGTAATCTATTTAGGGATTTCTTTTTCACTTAGACGTAAATGAAATTGCAAGCTCTGTCCAAATAAAGTAATTTGTGGGTTTTTTACCATTAAGTTTGGCCTTTTTGCTTTGTCATTCATGTTCCAGGATTAACTATGGAAAATAGATTAGCAAAACAGAACCATTAACTAAAACTAAATATCAGATCCTTGAGAAAAGAAAGGTGGCTACAGAATCGCCAAAGCCTTCAAAAAAACCTTCTGTCAGCTTCAGTTTCAATAAAGTTGACTGTTCTGCTGGCGTCACGATGATTTAACCTTGTTTGCAATATTTCTTCTTTACCAAATCCAAAGCAGAATGGACTGTACCAACAAACAATAGGATGATGTAACTCATAGGTAGCATCAAAATTAGCAAACAGTTTCGTATTTTTATCGAAAATGAATAAAGATTTCTTCAAGAGTATATAATAAGCTGTACCAGCTTGTTTGCTCTTTTCATCTAAACAACTATAAGATGACAGATTCACTATCAAATTTCTCTGTGGCATAATCTGGAGAAAATCCCCTATCACAAGCTTCTCGAAGAAGTTCCATTCCCTTCACTATATCATTATTCGTAACACAACCCCTTATAATTATGTTATAACATACACTTATTTGTAGAGCAGACGCTAGGAATCCTTCCATCTTGTATCATAATAGAATATGTACACACATTGGGATGTAGCCCTTTTGATTTGAGACTAAAAACATATCCTTTGCAGCTTTGAGGTTACCAGATTTGCACAAACCATTCATGATGATACTAAAGCATTCGATATCAGGAGATAAGCCTTTGTCTTGCATTAATTTAAACAAACTCACAGCCTCATCAAGAAGCCCATTGTCTACCAAACCATCCAACAAATTCCCGCAAGTAATCATGTCTGGAAGTTGACCTGAAGCAGACATCTTGCTGAAAAGTTGCTTTGCTTCCACAACCTTCCTTGCTTCTAAACAAGCCACCCAAAAGAGTGGTTTAAAGTAACAACATTTGGAAACACGCGTTATTTGAGACATTTCGTCATGAAAAGCTCTCGATGCTTCATCTATCATTTTAGATTTACAATACCCATTTATCAAGATGCTATAAGTTCTAACATTAGGAGAAATACCACATGAAGCCATCGGAATGGAACAACTTTTGGGCTGCCATCACTTGACCATGTAAGCAATGGCCATCAATCGACACATTAAAAGTTACAATATTGGGTCTTTGACCCTGGTCGATCATCATATCAACGATTGCCTCGGCCTCTGAAAAAAGCCCTTCCTTACAATGTGCATCGACCATAATGTTAAATGTTTGGATGTCTGGTTGTATATTTTCTGCAAGCATCCCATTCCATAGCCGTTTAACTTCTTTCCATTCACCTAGTTTACAAATTCCATTCATTAAGGAGTTACACACGTAAGTACTGTAGGGTAATGCCTTTGCTCTTCATTTACATCAAAGAGGCCAAACGCTTCCTTAACTAGCTTATTCTTACACAAACCATTAATAATAGTGTTATATACCACTTCATTAGGCTCAATTCCTCCTTCAACCATCTTCCTTAACCATTGAATAGCCTTCTCAACATTGCCTGTTTTGCACAAACCATCTACGATTGTGCCGTATGTAATTAAATTAGGTCGATGACCCCTCTAGACCATATCATCGAACAATGTAATAGCTTCGAAGATTTCACCCTTTTTGCACATTTCATTTATCAATGCGTTGAATGTGATAACATTAGGCTCGAAACCCCTCTTAGATGTCTCTCCAAACAATTTAATTGCCACGTCAATATTACCTACTCAACACCTGAGACCTAATTAAAAAGTGAAAAATTTATCCCTCTAGTGTAAGCTTGGACGTAAATTAACAGTTGGAAATCCCTAAAACTCTTGCATGTTCCATAGGAAATTCCAACTCACTTGGAGAACGATGGCTTTTGCAAGTAGATGCTCAAGTTTTACTCTATTTGAGAATTGGCTCCCAAAGTTTAAAGCGTGCTCTGTTGAGCCTCTAAACGTCAAATTGTTTTAAATGACTCCCTGAGCTTTGCTTCCTGTCTACCTGTAATGCTTCCATCAAAGACAATTATCAAGAAAAACAGAGAAAACAATACATCCAAGGTCCTGAAATTCAGATGCTCTAATCCCACACATTAGATTACTACCTTTCTTCGACTTCATGCTGCCGGTAAGGAATAGACCCTTTCCAGAATCATAAAGCAAACCCCATTAAAAATTCCTAAAGGAGACGAGACAATCCTCCATTAGCACTGGCTCGAGAGCGGTCTATTCCCCCCCCCCCCCCCCCCCCCCCTAGGGATGTCATCGTTCTGTTCTATCGTTTATTTTTTTCCCTTTTCATTTATATATTTTCCAGTTTCTGATTTTGAATTCATCCATAATTGATAAATACATGAATCTACACAGTTTACTGCCCAAGAAACTCGAGAAGGCAAATCAAAATAAAATCTCTTCTTTGCACCAGCATAAAAAGATTTTTACCGGCCTTGAGAAAGTATGGATTCTAAACCTACAATAGACTGTATGAGAGGATAGTGGCTTATTGAAGGATCGCTCGTGGCTATCGAAAGGATAGCATTGAAGTGATGACTGATAAATCCGGCAAGAAGAGTGACGTCTCCTTCCAGGTACTGCACAACTTAGCGTATACTAAGGTCTAACTAGAGGGTTCACATGGAGCAGAGCAAGCCGAGTTTCAACACTAACTCTAATTCTTCCGCTACATAATTTGTGTTCCAAATTAGGATCCTTTAGCCATCAAAATCTCACTTGTTTGCCAACAAGTAAACACCCAATTGACCAGATTAGGATGAGCCACTCGTGGATCTATCGGCTTTCTTCCCAAGCAACCTCAAGCAAGAAAACACCAAATGCAAAGACATCGGTACTTGTTGTAGCCTTGCCAGTCTTGAATTTGTTCTGGAGCTATATACCAAGGGTCCCGGCAACATGAGTTGTTATTGGGTCAGAACCATGATCGGTTAACCTCGCAAGGCCAAAATCTCCGAGTTTTCCATTAAATCCGCTATCCAGCAAAATGTTACTTGCCTTGACATCTCTATGGATCACTACTTGCTCCCAATCTTCGTGAATGTAGAGTAAGCTGAAGTTACTACCTTTAATGATGTGAAATCTTTGTGCTCCAATTCAAAATGACTTTTGGTTGGTTGTAAAGGTACCTGTCTAGACTCCCATTAGGCATGTAATCATAGACCAATAAAAGCTCCCCTTTACGCCGGCAATAGCCGAGAAATTGGACTAAATTCCGATGACGAAGATGGCCTATGCTGATGATTTCTGCTATAACTTCAATCTTGGATGTTGAGGATGAGGATGAGAAGCTAACATACATTTGATCATTAATAATTGAGGAGAGATCATTATGCCAAAGGCAAAAGTGGTCTATTGGATTAAATAGACCAGAGGTATTGGGATGAAGATGCACTAGAGAGATCTTTTGTTGGGGTAATTACAAAAGCAATACCATGGCCACCAGAGTATGACCTAGAGCTATATTGCGGTCTAGGAATATTGAAGACAAAAGTTGTAGAGAGAGAGATTTCTTAAGATTATTGGGTCAGTGAAGAATGCCATGACCAATCTGTTTACCTCCGTCGCTCACTGGTTAGTTTCAGAATACCTTCCTTAAGATTCATAGTTGCGGAGCCGTCGAGGAGTTCCATTCCCGTTATAGAACCCATTTTAACAGAAACTGAATCTGGCTGTTTTTGCAGCAATTGAGGTAGGAAGAAGAGATAATATCATCAATAATACTATGTTGAGAAACATTGCTGGTGTGTTAGAAACATGAATCAATCTATTAACTTGATATATAGTAATAATAAGAAAATATAAGCATGATGGTGTCCTCTTCAGATGAGATTTTCCTGGAAAATTTATTGTAGACATTTTATTAGCTAAGAATAAATTTTCAGTTCCGAAAACATGAACCTGATAAAATGGGAGACACTAGGAACATGTATCAGATGGTAAGTGACCAAATCTAATTAACGAGTTTTTTCTCTAGATTCAACATATTGCCTTAAACTCATCTGCTGACAGATTTGCTAGAAATTATCTTGATAAACAAGTAATCATAAATCCAACACCCAAGTAACTTTTAATGAAGTCAATGAAAAAAAATGATTAATTCGACAGCTACATAAGAAACACAAGATTTAACCTCGAAAGATACTCAAAAGTCGATGCTATAGAATCACCAAAGCCATCAGAAAACATTCTGTCAGCTTCAGTTTCAATTAAGTTGACTATTCCGCACGTGTGACAGCTAATTTACCATGGTTTTGCAGTAAGGATGGTCAATTGAGCACTATTTCTTCTTTACCAAACCCAAAGCAGAATGGACTGTCAAAACAAACAATAGGATATTGTAAATAAAGAGTAAGGTAACACAAAAACAAAAGGAAAATGCAACTAAGTATAAAGAAGTCAACTAAAACAAACAATAGGATATTGTGAATAAAGAGGCACCATCAAAATTAGAAAACAATTTCATATTTTTTTCCAAATGAATAAAGATTTCTTCAAGATTATATAATAAATGTACCTGCTAGTTTGCTCTTTTCATCTAAGTCATGATCAGATAACAGATTCACTATCAAATTTGCTGTGGCATAATCTGCAGAAAATTCCCTATCACAAGCTTCTCGAAGAAATTCCATTCCCTTCACTATATCATTATTCGTAACACAACCCCTTATAATTATGTTATAACAGACACTATTTGCAGAGCAACCAGAATCTTCCATCTCTCGAAATAAATTGCATGCTTCATTTAGTAGTCCTTCCTTACATAGCCCTTGTATCATAATAGAATACGTACACACATTGGGATGTAGCCCTTTGGATTTGAGACTAAAAAACATATCCTTTGCAGCTTTGAGGTTACCAGATTTGCACAAACCATTCATGATGATACTAAAGCATTCGATATCAGGAGATAAGCCTTTGTCTTGCATTAATTTAAACAAATCTCACAGCCTCATCAAAGATGCCCATTGTCTACCAAGACCATCCAACAAAGTCCCGCAAGTAATCATATCTGGAAGTTGACCTGAAGCAGACATCTTGCTGAAAAGTTGTTTTGCTTCCACAACCTTCCCTGCTTGAAACAAGCCACCCAGAAGAGTGGTGAAAGTAACAACATTTGGAAACAACGCTTATTTGAGACATTTCGTCATGAAGTCTCAATGCTTCATCTATCATTTTAGATTTACAATACCCATTTATCAAGATGTTATAAGTTTTAATATCAGGAGAAACGCCTTGTTAATCCATGCAACAGAACAACTTTTGGGCTTCCTGTCATTTGACCACGTAAGCAATACCCATCGATCAATGCATTAAAAGTTACGGTATTGGGCCTTTGACCCTGATCGATCATCATTTCGACAATTGCCTCGGCCTCTGAAACAAGCCCTTCTTTACAATGCGCATCGATCATTATGGTAAATGAATACTGGTCTGGCTTGATATTGTGAGCAACCATCTCACTCCATAGGCGTTTAACTTCTTTCCATGCACCTAATTTACACATTCCATCGATTAACGAGTTATACGTGATGACTGTAGGTGTAATGCCTTTCGTCTTCATTTCATCAAAGAGATGGAACGCTTCCTTCACCTGCTTATCCTTACACAAACTATCAATAATCGTGTTATATACCACTTCGTCAGGCTCAATACCTCCTTCAAACATCTTCCCTAACAATAGAGTAGCTTTCTCCACATCTCCCGTTATGCACAAACCATTTACGATTGTGCTGTATGTAATTAAATTAGGTTTACAGCCTCTCTTGACCATATCATCGAACAATTTAATAGCTTCAGATATCTCACCCTTTTTGCACATTCCATCTATCAACGTGTTGAATGTTATAACATTAGGCTCGAAACCCCTCTTAGCTGCCTCTCGAAACAATTTAATAGCCACGTCAATATTACCTACTCGACACAAACCATTAATCATTGTGTTGTAGGTATATTAAGTTGGGCTCATAACCATCCTTGACCATGTCATCAAAAAATCTTGCAGCTTCAGTAATTTTGCCCTCTAAGCACATTCCATTAATCAAAGTACTGAAGGTGACGACATCAGGTTGAAAACCAAGTTTGACGATCTTTCCCAAGACGGCGAAACCAGAACTGAGCCGACCCAGGCGACAGAGACAGTTGATTAAGATGCTCAACGTGAAAATATCAGGTAAAATGCCAGACATAGTAATCTGTCGATAAAGAGAAACAACAGAGCTATGATGTTTCATTCTAGCAATTTCTCCCAATAATTTATTGAATTGGACAATGTTCGGAGGAGGATTCATACAAATCATAGTATCAAACAAAGAAAGAGCTTCATCGAGATTGTTGAACCCGTAATTAAGCTTATCCCTAACAAAATGTCGGCTAGCATCAGTTGCAGTAGGAGAATCGGAGCGAGAGGGAGAGTAAGATCTTACATAATATGGATGATCAAACCGAGTCGAAAGAAGAAGAAGAAGACGAGAAGTATTCCTCCATGGCGTCGTCATCATCATCTTCGTATATTTGAGAAAATCGAATGAGAGTGAAATTAAAAATGTTTGTTGGGAATTTTCGTATATTTGAGCTGAAGATGGATTTTGCATATAGATGCTCAAGCTTTTGTCTTTTTGACACTTGGCTCCTCAAAACTTAAAATTTACTCTATTATTGCCATTGTTATTATTGCAAATCAGGACCTATCATATGTAGACTGTAGAGGGCTCCCTAATTTAGAGTGAACCCTTTTCTTTCTGGACTCAGTTGTTGGATTTGTATAATGTTGATTTGGACTCTAAACCCATTAAAAACAGTCTTAGCTTTTTTACTTCTATCATCTGTTAATCCATATTTTTAAGCTTTTTTTGATATGTTTAAGAAAAGATGTATATATATTTCGTTAATATAGTCAAAATTCATTTCTTTTTGAAAATATGTAGAAAAGTTAAGAAAAATCATGTATGCAGACGGAAAGAATAGTTATCAATAATATTATCATATTTAAAAAAGAAAACCCTCTTTGGTGAGGACTTAGTAATGTAATCGGGAAAGAAAATAAATATTGCCTTCGTCCTTTTTTAAGTATCATTTTTGACAAAATTTTTTGTCCATTATTTAAGCGTCATTTTAGAAATTTGAGGTGAAATTATCCATTATAACATTATCACTTAAAATGCTTATTATACATTTTTTCTTCTACTTTGTGTTAAGGCATCTAATTTTGACTTTTTTGTCTATTCAAATATATTATTGTCTCAAATGTAAATTATTTTGATCTTCTTTTAATTTTGATCCTCTCTTAGTTAAAGAAATGTCTTAAGGTTTGTTTGGTTAAGTGATTTAGTGTAGAAGAGGTAAGTATAAGATTTAGATATGAATTTTTTTAAAAAAATATTAGATATGAGTGTGTTTGGTTATAGAGTTATATTCGTTTTAGGGGATAATCGGACTTAATTTACGTGTCAAATTTTTAACACGTAATTTACATGTGTCATTATTCGATTGGTTAAAAATATCACGTAGACATAATTTGACGGACGTTTGGAGAGAGGGACCAAATACCGTAATGGCCGTCAAATGTAGGGACCATGTACCCGAACTGAAACATTAGGGACGATGTTGGTCGAAGGTCAATACACTGAGGTTTGACGTTTTCTTACTTGAGCACTGTTCATCTCTCGACTCCCCCTCCATTTCTTCTCGAAAACAGACCAGAAAAAATTGAGATGGAAGGAAAACTAGTATGTCTGGACCCTGGCGTAAGATGACGATGTGCCTTTGGATTTATTTACAGGCTTGTAGGCTTACTGAGCAGCTTTTCGAGTTGTAACCTTGTTGATTTCTTACCGAGTTGTAAGTCTGTTAAGAGTATACCGACCTTTCCGAGTTGTAGGGCTGTTGAGGGTTTACCGAGTTTTAGGCTTGAGAGAATATTTCTGAGTTATACCCTTGCTGAGCATCTTTCCGGCTGTAGGTCTGTTGAGAGTTACCAAGTTGTAGGCTTGTTCACCATCTTTTGAGGCTTGTTGAGTATCTTTCTGAGGCTTGTTGAGCATCTTTTCGAGCTGTAGGCCTGTTGAGAATCTTTCCGAGCTGTAGGCCTCTTGAGAGTTTTCCAAGCTAGGCTTGTTGACTGACTCTCCGAGGTTGTAGGCTGCTTGAGTATCTTTACGAGTTGTAGGCTTGCTTGATAATTCCAAGTTGTAGGCTTGTTGTGAATATTTACTAGTTGTAAGTTTGTTGAGCATCTTTCCCTGTTGAAGGCTTGTTGAGAATCTTTCCGTGCTGTAGGCCTATTTAGAGTTTACCAAGTTGTGGGCTTGTTGAGTATTCTTTCGAGTTGTAGGCTTGTTGTGCATCTTTCAGAACTGTAGTCCTGTTGGGAATCTTTCCAAGTTGTAGGCCTGTTGTGAGTTAACTAAGTTTGTTGGCTTGTTTAGCATCTTTCTTATTTGTAGGCTTGTTGAGTACCTTTCCGAGTTGTTGGCTCGTTGAGAATATCCCCTGAGTTTTGGGACACTTGCGTCTCCAGTTTCTGTCAGTATGTTTCTTACATTCTTCCTAGTAGTAATGATTGAGTTATTTGCTCTGCTTCTCTTCTTCACACATACTTCCATCATAATAAATACATTTCTTGATTCACTAACATAGGAATTGTTCCACTGCCTAATCAAGGTTTCCTAACATGAGCTTGTCTCAAATAAGTAACTTCTCACAAGATATCATCTCACCTAAGTTAAGCTGCCATGTGAATCAAGTAAAAAATATCGAGCATGGGGAAACGTGCATCAGGATATTAATTACGAAAGCTGTTCATGTGAATAAATAATAAATCAAGATTTACCCTCCGTAATTGGATATGGCTTTCAAGACGTGTATTCGAAATGACTTGCTCAAATCGAACAGCTGCCGCAACAAAATCCCAGTGAAATCGACCTGTCCTATGCAATCAAACTATAAATTCGTAACAAATAGTCAAATACCCTCTTCGTTAGTTGTTTCCTAGCTGATGTTCGTCAGGAAAGCACGTAAGATGATATTTTACCATTAACTTGGCATCGAAAACTCTAGATCGACAAACCAAATTTCCCATTCTTTGTAAAATCAGCAGAGAATGATGCTCCAAAGAAAAAATCGTTTTGTTGAATGACTTGTCAGGACTGACTTTCCACCGAAATATCAGATTTTGACAATTTTAGTTTCAGTACCGAAAACAAAATAAAATTTTGTGAAAGGAAATGGACTAATCATAAACCCGATCAAATGGGAGATACCGACAACATATAAGAGGCTAATTAAGGGTTCGTTTGGTTCATTAGATAAGGAACCGGATAAGACAAATTTATCCTATATGAAGTCTTATTCAATTGTTCTTATCATGCGAACCAAACAAGTCGGTGAGTGTCCAAAACAGAATGAAAACAAAACATTTTGCCAGTAGACTAGTCATACATTTACTGTCAACATGTATAAGTTTCAGCAAATTTTGAAAGAAAATATTTTTACGCTTTACATGAGCTCAATGGAAAAATAAAATGATTCATTCGACAAGAGCATGAACATAAAAAACCTAGTGGTTCCGACGGGTGCAAAGTGGCCGGTAAAGATAGAAAAAGAGGAGGGGAAGGTGTTTCTAACAACTGGGTGGTCGTCATTCAATTACACTTTTACTCCATAGAAGATGGTCAAATCCTCATTTTCACTTATGACGTCGGAATTGCCACTTTCCCTGTCGTCATAATTGATTTTAGCCAATGTGAAATTAGCTACCCTCTTTAGATAATAATAAAGATAAAACAATCGTCTTTAGATTTCATTTCGTGCACCTTTTCGTTTATAGTACTCGAAGAAGTTACAATCATCTCTTCCATTTAATCGTGAATCTAAGAATGAATGGGAGCTGAAGATTGTCATCTTCATTGTATCGCCCTGTCGAACTCGATTAAGCTAATAAAACCCTATTTCAATGCTCAATATTCGACAGTAAAAATAAATATTTTAGTCGACTCTTAATTTTCGTATAAATATTACTAGCAATAAGAGAGGCTTCATTCATGTTCTTCTCCATAATTCCTAGAGTTAACATAATTCCATTTTATAACTACTGGACCAACAACATTAAAAGTCGGAAAGAAACACTTCCATGGAAAATCCTTTAATTTTCTTTTATATGATTTTTGCTATTTATCCAATTAAGTTCTAATGGTTAATGTTTCTTTTCGTTTTTCTTTCGGATTTTCATCAAACGACAGCGAAGATACGAAGGTATCATTTTTTGGTCTTTGAATTCTTAATGATTAGGATTTTTTGATCTTCCATGGAAAATCATGATGTTTTGCTATAAAGACAAACTGAAAAAAAAATCTCTAAACCGAATTTAACCTTCAAGTAAAGTGTGATTGGTGAAAACTTGCAATACAAAAACTCTTCATAAGATTGCGAGATCATGACCAAAAAGGCTCAAATAGTTGACTTTCGATTACGCCATTGAAATGAACGACTACCATTGTAGAAACCTCCACCATACTACTCTAAATGAAACTACATTAACACTTTTCTTCAACTTAAATCGAAACTAAAATTCACTACTTGACTTGTTTAAAAGTTAATCTGATATTTGGCTTTTCCAATAGCAAATCTCATTCTCTATGGCTGAAATCTTCCATACACCTCCATTACAACTTCCTAAGACTCAATGTAGTCGACCTGAATTGAAACGAACAAGAAAAGAGTCCTGAGAAAATTCTCCCAATTCACAACTCGAGTTTTCCAGCTTTGAGCAATTCGGATCTGCAACTTTATTATAGAGTACTTAAACGATAAAATTGATTCAACCAATCAACTCATAGAAACATTTACAAGCTAAATAGACCTTTGAATTGCATTAATCCATTGAGAATTGAGAGAGAACGAGAATACCCGATTCTAGAAAAACGACATTAGAACCCTAATCGATCGAAACTTTTCGTTATGATGAATTGCAGTCCAAATTGATGCTTCGAGTGTTGTTGGCGACATCATCACAAGTGTTTCCATGTGTTGCTCGAGCTCCGTCGACGGCCGTGGCTCCGGCGATGTTGTTTGGCTTAATTCGGCAGTGTCGTCAAATCTCTCTCTATTTAATTTAAGCTCCAGAAATCGGAGTCAAGGAGATGTCTTCTGTCGGGATTGTGAGACCTCCCGTTGGATGATCAAAGCCAAATTCTTCTTTAGATCGACTTAACAAGTTAAGTAACTCGGGATGGTTTAAGTATGATATTGGGATGACGAATCTCTTCGTTTGGTTATAGTCTCTGCGTAAAGCCATCAGCGTAACCTTACAGGAATATTTGGAGAAGCTTCTGACACTTCCCCTTGATGAAGATCGTTGAAGCATTTGCTTTCCGGTCGAACATTCGGGACAAACGGAAACCCATTCTTGCTTTCAGAAGGAAGAAAATAATTGTTGTTTAAGGAGAGAATTAGTATATCTTTTGTTTCTCGGGAAATCGAATTTGAATTGGTTGATTTTAGAAGCTAAAGAACATGTATATGTATAGCTTTCTAACAATGGTTTTATTTTTATTATTGATTCATTATTGAATGAATGATTTCTCACTTAGTACAATAGCATATTTATAATACAAGATTCACTATTTAGACACCCGTTATTACATAATTATATTGCTCCACTAGTCCTTGCTTTGTGCTCCATGTTATCATGTCTCGGCATGCTTACGGCTCATTTAATGCACCCTTTTTGTGTACCTTGATGTTTGCTCTGGCTTGTTGTCTGGCTTTTGTTTATTCAACACTCCCCCTCAAGTTGAGTAGTAGGATCACTAATACCCAACTTGAACAAAATTTCATCGAAGATCCTTCCGTGAGTGCAGTCTACCTCCATCATTCGGTTTTGCAGCATGAAATTATTCACTTACGATTCGATCTCTCGGGGTAATGAGACCAATCCCAATTTTCTAGGTCTCGGGATTATGAGACCGTCCACGATTTTCGATCTACCAATCTAAGTAATTCTTAGTTTTGTTGTTTCGATGACCTATGAAACTCGTAAC
>JANIEQ010001137.1:0-22175 GCA_024708375.1 Oxalis stricta | reverse complement strand
GTTTTATACTTAAATCATTCTCCTATTCGCTTCGTGTGCTGGCAGTCGGACGAAAGATTAGTTTCATTGCTATTGACGGTGGGATACTCGTGGAGAACTAAAAAATCATTCTCCTATTCAAAAAAGAAAAAAAAAAACGACGAAAATTTCAGCAATGTCTGATTCGAATAAGCGAAATCTTCCGTCATGGATGTCTTCGAGAGAGAAGAAGACGAACCCAGCTAATAATGCTACGAGTTCAAACCAGAATAGCAGCGAAAACCCAAGTTCATCAGACTTCTCCATGCTCATGGTATCGATTCTATTTCATTTCCCAATTGGTTTTATATGATTTCGCATGTTGATTTTGGAATTGGGTTGAGCTAATTTTTGGATTTTATTTTGGTGAGCAGGAAGGGGTTGTGTTTGTTTTGTCAGGTTTTGTCAACCCTGAACGAAGTACTTTACGGTCACATGCAATGGAAATGGGAGCTGAGTTTAAACAGAGACTGGAACTCTGAATGTACTCTTTTAGTTTGTGCATTCCAAAACACTCCTAAGTTTCGACAAGTCGAATCAGATAACGGAACAATCGTCTCCAAGGTAGTATCTCTTAATTTTCCTAATTACTTGTTTGCTTATATATTTTACAGTTACTCGATCACATTGTCTATTACTTATGGGTCGGGACCATGGGAGCTGTTATATAACCTGGGATTAGTTGTGTACGAGTTCGTATGGGCTGGAAGAATCCTTTTTATTCTTTAATTTTTTGCATGAATTCTGAATCCATTAAAAATGCTTCCCCCAGGACTGGATTTTAGAGTGTTACACTCAGAAGCGGCTCGTTGAAATCGAACCTTACCTTATGAATGTTGGGAAGCCATGGAAGAGAGGCACTAGCCATGAAAGTAGCCATGGTATATACCTCATTCTCTTTTATCTTGAGAAATGTTTACTCCTATTCTTTCTGTGTGTGGACGTGCATATTATCACCTGAACCAAAGATCCCATCAGCTATGAACCATGTTGAAGATTTAATGTTCAGTTCAGCTATTTCCATTGTTGTTTATTTTTCTTAAATTCAACTTTTCTTTAATTCATCCTGATGACAAGTCAAGATGCTGAATATGAAGCTTCTTTTACAGATCAAAAAGCATCCCCGCCCAAAAAATCTCAGAAGCAAGTTGAAAGAGGTTCCCCCTCTAATCCCAAGCAGGTTGCCTCTGCACCTTCCAAGGTGAGGGTGTATCGTAATAGTCTTTATATTTTTCCTTCCGTTGTAGGGAATTTACTGATGGAAGCTAATTCGAATCAAGATCTTTCACCATTTCTTCTGCTGTTAACAATCTTGATCTGTTTAATTCGCATTTGCAGAGTAAAGCTCCCAATCTGACTGAAGAGCACTTTCCCCCTTCTGTAGTGAAAGAATGGGCTATTGATGATTTGAGAAAAACCATATCATGGCTTGAAAGACAAGAGGAGAAGGCAATCACTTTTATTATTTTGTACTTTCCATAGATATACTCATCCTGCGAAAGTTCTCAAACCAAAATTTGCTAATTGCTATTTGCTACTCTGTATTTTCTTATTGCTTACACTTGGACCTTTGGCTACTTGGCATATGTGGGCTAGGATCCTTGTTCCTAGTTGTTAATCTGGATGGTCTGATGATCGTGCTGGACTTGATAGAAGTCTCGGTTTTCAAAGCCTGTGGACAGTGATCCTTTGTTTTCGTATATGTGTTTGCATAAAGGAATGGTTCTATTTTGAGACTGATTTTATTTTTCTTTTCAACAGCCAGAGCCAAGTGAGATGAGACAAGTAGCTGCCGAAGGAATTTTGATGTGTTTACAAGATGCGGTAGATTTACTCGACAAAAAGCAGGTAGCACAATTTATCTCATTGTATCTGTCAGTCGAGAATATACACTCATTAGTAAATGCAGATTTGATGTCATCTCTTGCATTGCAAAGCCACCAATATAATTTTCTTTCGTTTTTTACCTTAATTTCGGTGTTTGGTCTATTACTAGGATATCCAGAACTTGGCTGAGCAATGGAGCTTCATTCCTCGTGTGGTAACGGAGCTCCTAAAGCTTGACGACGATGCAACCAAACTCTCAAAAGAAGACCTTTGCAGAAAAGCAAAATCATGCAAGCAATTCTATGAAGAGCAGCTAAAGAATTTGGATGGCGTTTCTCCGAAGAAAAAGAAAACACAGAAGTCTGACAAAGACCAAACAAAATCCGATGCTGCAGGATCATCATATGACAGCGACGAAACTATAGAGATGACTGAGGAGGAGATAGACCTTGCTCTTGGAACTGTTTCTTCTAAAATCTGTGTATGATATGATGTGTGGATATTTTCCCTTGTTTTTCAAGTAATGTGGGTTTCTTACTCGGTGGATATATTCACGAAGTGCATTTTACATTCCTTTTTAATAAAAGTTGTGAAATATTGTACTTACACGACTATAAAAGTTTAGACCAAAACCGGAACTTTTGTCTCTTTTCTTCAAATCCAATAACAATAAGTAACTATAACAAAAAAGAATAAACCAACAAGAAGTAAAAACTCATAGTAATAAGTATATAGAGGTAAATCAATCATCAACCTCAGCTTTAATCTCTCGTTGAAGTTCCTCTTTGTACTCATCAAATGTTCCAGGGAAAAACTCCACGGTCCCATTCTCGACAATCCAAATCTGACTCTTTTCTTCATCTTCACAAACTCGTGAGATGAGCCTAGAATCGTGACTGACCAGAACAACACCACCGGTAAACTCGTCGAGAGCATCAGCCAGGGCATCAATACTCTGCATATCCAAATGATTGGTCGGCTCATCCAACAGCAGTATGTGAGGCTTCGACATGGAAATCGACGTGAACACCACCCGAGCTTTCTGTCCTCCGGACAATTTGGCTATCGGTTTGGTGTGGTTGATGCTGGGGAGACCAAATTTCCCGAGTTTTGCTCGAACAGTTTCTTGCTTGCTGGGCCCCTCTTGATCAGGGTGGAGACGGAGAAGATACTGAACTGGCGTCTCCTCCATCATCAGTAAGTCGACGAAATGCTGTGAGTACCTCCCGATCCTCAGCTTTTGACTCCTCCGGACCTCTCCTTCACACGGGACCAAATCACCTGCGAGAAGATTCAATAAAGTAGATTTCCCAGCTCCGTTGGGTCCCACAATGGCGACACGAGTTCCCATATCAATACCCACGTCAACATTTGAGAGTCTGAAATCCGGTCGGTTTGGATAGCCAAAACTGACTTCTATCAGCTGCAACAATGGAGGTGTCAACTCCGTGGGTTCAGGGAAGTGGAACTGCACACTGTATTCTTTCCATTTCTGTGGGGCCTCCGGTTGGGCTTCTTCCTCGTCGACCTTGCCTTTAGCCCTGTTCTTTGATGCCTCCTTAGCCGCCGCGAATTTCTGTTTATCTCTCACTTTCTCCTGCTGTTCCCTACTTCCCCGACTTTTTGGCAGCTTTCATCTGCTTCTCGTACACCCTCATATTTCTTGTTCATCTCTTTCCGACGCTGCTCGTACCCAGTTTCGAAGTCGTCGAAATTCCCTGCGGTAGACATGGAGCTTCAAATCATGGAGATGTATAATCTCAGTGCATACCGAGTTGAGAAAATCACGATCATGGGAAACAATGACCAATGTTTTCTTCCAGCGGCACAAATACTCTTCCAACCAGAGGACAGCTCGGAGGTCAAGATGGTTAGTAGGTTCATCGAGTAATAATAGAGTTGGCTGCACAAAGAGTGCCCTAGCCAATGAAATTCTCATCCTCCAACCACCACTGAACGACCCGGTAGCGCGCTTCTGCATTTCCACAGTGAAACCTAACCCGGCCAGAATTTTCGAAGCCTGAGACTCAGCAGCATCTGAGCCCATGATTTGCAATTTTTCATAAAGTTCACTGAGCTTCTCCCCTGCATCATCTCCATTAACATTATCATCTTCATCGTCATTGCCAGCAGATTGCAGCAATGCAACTTCTTGGCGGAGCTTGAGCAACTCTTCATTAGCTGAAACAACTGCTTCGAGGGCAGATTTCTCATCACCAACAACTTCTTGTTCCACCAAAAGCACATCGATATTCTTAGGTACTGGAATCTTCCTCCAAGCAAGAAGCTTCAACAAAGTAGACTTTCCCATCCCATTAGGCCCAACCAACCCATACCTTTTACCGTGAGATATCTTGACCGATGTGCTTTTTAGGAGTTCCTTCCCAAAAACAGACACCGAAAAGTTCTCTACGGATATGTCTTTGACATTAGCATCGGCATCATCTTCACCCTCTAGGACTGAAACTCGGCTTGGAATAACTACACTGAACACATCCCGATCATCCCTAAGAGCTTCCCTTTTAGCATGCTCAACAGCTTGGGCTCCGAGCATCTCCTTCTTCTCTCGTTTCTTCCGTTCCTTATCAGTAACAGAGATATCAAGCTGCTTTTGGATCGTTTCTTTGTTGCCTAAGTTGTTGCTTTTTGGCCACTAGCTCTTCGTCTGAATCGTACTCATCATCAGATGGAGGCAGATCTATGCCATCTATGTAAGATGAAGTAGTAGCCTTTGGCTTTGGCTTCGGCTTACTGGCGGCAACTGATGAGGAACCTTTCTTGGGCTTCTCAGGCTTCTGGTCCATGGTGGCAAGCATGTCTGTGACTGAGAGTTTCTCAGGCTTCTTACCGCCATCTTTGCTATTTGCCTTGGCTTTTGAGGTTGCACCAGTATCCTCAGTTTTCTTCTTTCCCATTGCAACAATGTACTCCGATAACTACAAATTGCACATAAAAATCATCAAATAACATGATTCTTCATAGCCTTGCGCTACCGACATGAAACGAAACAACTTTAAAACAATAGTGGAAGAAAACACGTGCAAATACAAGATGCATAACAAAGATGCAAATTCAAGTAGCATAACACAAATCCACATAAAAGTAACATAACACAGATCCATAATTAAAACAATTAAAACTATCTATCAAAAACAATTCTCCCTCACAAATTGAGCTTAAAAACAGCTCAAACAGGCATCAATCAATTCAATCGAGACAACAATAATAGAATTAATGGAACTTCGATGGTTCTGATACTATAATTCAATTAAGCATTCAAATTTTCTGATACATCGGAAGAAAAAAAAACCTCGTGTAGCCGTCGATTGTGTTAATTTTGGCTCTCAGATTGATTTTGCTGCGTATAAAAATATAATTATTATATATACCCTACTTAAATAATTTAGGGGAAGAAAGAAGAAGAACCTATTCCTAATCCTGGCTGTGTCATTCCGATATGGGCCTCGTAATTTGGGCTTTAAATTCATGAAAGAAAGGCCCGATATAGAATTGTCCAGCAAATACTATGAGCTCCACAGGCCCAATTTTGAATTGTCCACCAATACCCGTAGTATTTACTCCATCAAGTCTAATATCATGTGTTTTTAGCTTTTAACTTCATATATCATTAATTCATATATTCAAAATGAACATTGTATTTATTCAACTTTTTATGCTTCAGACCTATTTTGGAGACTAGTTTTTTATATGCAGATTGCTGTCAATTGACACAATTTGACTCGGATTATTCTTAAGTTAACTTATTTATATTAAAAATATTATTGTTAGGATATATCGCTTCACCACCTAAATAAACTCAATTTGTGCGATTGGCTTAGTATATTAAATTCTATTTTAAATATCATCAAATAGAGCGTGTTTTTATGTACACGGAGATACGTTACAGATTGCCACAGAACACATATCTTAAACATCTAGTCAATTCAATTTCTAAGAATTTCTAATGGACCATTTTTATTACACGTGAGGAAGAAAAGATCCGTTCGTTTCGTGTTTTGCGGATCTTGAGCTTGCTTCAAACTGTCTTAAAAAACGTGTTTTTTTGGCCATTTTTAATAAAACACGTATTTTGAGACGGCTTGAAACAAACTCGAGATCTCGAATATCCGTAAAACCCAAAACAGCAAAGCAACCTTTTATCTTTCGTGACTCGAGAAATATATAAAGTATGTATAAAATTAAAATCTCTTAAAGACTTGAATTTAATGATTGTGCGGGTATATGTAGTCTTGTATCAATAATGATAATGGTGTTTTATACGTACACTATTTGTTTGATGTCTATGTCCATTTCCTGTCTAGTAGAAAAGAACATATATATAATGATAAAAGCCACGCAACAATGAACTTAAATGTAGGGGATACAGTTTGTACCTTTTTTCCATTCATTAAGGACCCCATATATATGACAATGTGGCCTCCGAAATTAACGTGGCCATGTCTTGTTTACTACTTTAAACATCACAAAAAAATTTAAGTGATACAACTTCTCATACGTGCTCCAACTCATCATCATGTTCCCTCGTCTCCATAGGATAGATATAAATTTTTTTAATATAAATTATATGTAAAAATTTGTTTTTATATATATAACCACGATCATCTAGTAGTCATCACAAAATGGGTTGAGACGCACATGCGGGTTGATCGATAACAAAGTAGCCTATAGCCTCAAATCTTTGAAAATAATTTTCAACACTTTTGACCAGTGAATATATGTAGGGATCGATCCAAGAAAAACGGTATCCCCTCTACAAAAATAGTCGACGTCGGTAGAAAAATGTCCGATCTCCTCCTCCTTTCATCTGCCGAAACAAATTAATCTGCTGGTAAATTCAATTTTTTTCCAACATATGGCTAAGTTAATTGTTTGGTTGAATACAAGTTTTTTTCCTAAGGAATCCCCTTCATGTTTCAGTATTGATTATACCTATAATGTTATCCTCAACGTTAATATGAAATATTTTCCTAATGAATACATGATGCTATTTCCGGCGTCATAACTATAGTTAGCGCATTCATCCTGGTTAGAATCTAGCTACATATCAAGGTCAGGATCGAGTGCCAAACATTAACTACAAGAGCATATGATAGGAAAAAAAAAACAGCTGATCAGAATGTGAAGTCATCTTCTAGGACCACTAAGAGAGAAGACGATTGATATTTATATGAAGATATATAATCTCCCTGGAAGTATCTTATACGTAATTTCTCTCTGTAATTGAGCTATTATAGATATATTGCGCGTACAACTAATTACTCTAAGTTAAGGGAATGATACATACATCAACATTATAAATAATTAAATAAATATTCCATCGATATAAATTTATTGATACGTCAAAGTAGATGACTTCCAAGAAGATGATGACCATAATGATAATATCCCAAGTTTTAGAAATTTATGCTTTTGTCTTCTAACAGAAAGCTGGTAAGTAATTCCCAATTTCCAATTTATTTAATTATTTTCTAATTAATTTACAGCTAGCTAGATATTATAATAGCTAGTTCATTCAAACCATGAATTTTTCTCCAACAATAACTAAATCGTAAATTGGACAGCGATTGACACCGTTTTACGCGGTTAGGAGTTATTTCGTGGGTACCCTAGCTAGATCGTTTGGGGACACACCAACCCTCATAACAAAACAAATTCAAAATGCTGATCGAAGACCTAATTATTATGTGCCCATAATATAACTAGCACTATATTTGTAATGGAGAATAATTGACATTAACAAATATACGATCACATTTAATTTTTATCTTTATTATCTAACTTTTATCAGAAAAATAAAGGTTGCAGGCACGGCCTTTCCTTACATTTATCATTTTCTCGTATGCTATAATATAAGTATATTCTGTATTATAACCATTTAGCGGCTTGGGATAATTTTAGTCTCATATGAAAAATGTTATGACGACATAGTTAAAAAAATATATCATATGTCAGTACATTAGAACTCATGATTGATCTATAGAACATGCGATTAAGACTGAATTGAAAGTGAGCTAAAATCATTTTGAGAATTATGAGAAGATAAGTTCTCTCTCCGAAGAATCTTTAGCCCCCATTTTCCTCAGAAGGAGGATTGGACTCTAGGGAAGAGTATATAGTTATCATATGACTATTTGTATAATTATCGACAAAAATATGACAAATTCAATCATTTCTACAGTTATTAATTACAGTCTCAAAAATATTAACTCATTGAAATGGAACAAACTAAAACAAAGATCGACTTGCATGACGACGTGCCTAAATATATATATATCATATATACACACACACACACGATATTGGCTCTATCAAATCTCTCCATAGATAACATCATAACAATAGCTCTTGAACATAAATTAGTTAGGGAGATACAAAATCACAATTTAGACACATACAGACGAACAAAGAATCTTGATCATTTTATCATGCTATTGCATATCATATACTGTATATTATATGGTGATCACCAACATATAAACATTGAGCATAGCCATTCATGTTCCAAAGACATGCTTTTTCCCTTACAATTTGGCAACCACTTTTTTGACATAATTAAATATCTATATTCAATCAGGCACATCACATGCTCATGTTCCAAATTTATAAAAACTTATAGAACCAAATCAGACGGTCAAGATCAAATCCCACAAGGATTACCTTAAACATTTGAAGCCCTACGATCTTGGGTCCGTATCTAGTGCCGGCCTTTTTCCGGGTTGATAAATTAACAACCCCACTTTTGTCTCTCATGTGGCCCGACCATTAACCCTTGCTTGACCTGTCTTTGCCCCCACTTTTGTCCTTAAAAAAGAATTTAATTAATTAATTAAATAAATAAATAAATTTATTTCCCTTACTTCATATAAATTTTTAGCTCATAGTCCTTTTTATTATAAACTTAAAAAGCACTCCATCATCAAATTAAGAATATATATAACTCATCAAAAATAAGTTAATTTAGCTTTTCGGAAAATTTCCAAACGAACAATTTCAGACTAAATCTTTCAATTTAAACGAACAGAATCGACGAAAATGGCAAAAGAAGGATTAGGGCTTGAAATCACTAGAGCTAAGACTAGGTCTTCCTGGTGGTCATGATCAAAAGATCATAAAGAAAAGGGGTTTTTCAGAGATTGAAGAAGAAGAAGATCGTAGCATTAGCAACGGATCGGATGCAAATAGTATAACCGGAAATGGTAGTGACAATAAGAAAACTGCTGGCAATGGCCGTGACACCAAGAACCAAGTTGTGGGGTGGCCTCCGGTGTGTTCTTACCGGAAAAAGAACAGCTTTAACGAGAAGAAGTATGTTAAAGTTAGCATGGATGGAGCTCCATTTCTAAGGAAAATTGATTTGGGTCTCCACAAAGATTACTCGGATCTTGCCATGGCCTTGGAGAAACTTTTCGGCTGCGTTGGCATCATCAGTAAGTATACATATATACATACACTAGCCCTAGCTATATATATTATATATCCCATGCAAAAAATTAATGATCAATTCGTAGTTTTTGTTGTTTTTTTTTGACAATTATCAATTAGTAGTTAAGTTTTGATAAATAACTAATCCATTTCAATATTTTAGGGCATTCCATATATATTGTCAATATATATTGTAAAGTTTTTATATCTTAACTTTTAAAATAGATTAAATTTTCATATAAATTATATGTAAAAATTTAATCATTTTAAGACGGAGAATATGTTTCATTTCTAAAATAACTTGATTTTCGAGACTTAATACGTGGTATTTTCAAGTCCACGCTCTTAAATTAAAGTAGCTATATATCTTTTTAAAAGTAAACTTCGGATTTTTATTTTCAACAAAATGATGAACAAGAACAACTTTGGTTTTTCCAATTCCATGCGATTCAATTTACATATATTTAGAAGGTTGAAGCTGAACATTCAAATAGTATTCGACGTTCTATGAAGGATTTGAAATTCCACATATGTTGGAAGGTTAAACATTCAATTTTCTTTTTCTATTAAAAAATCAAATTAAATGGAGTACATAAAGTGTGAAGAATAGTTAATTAGATACAACATTAGTTAATAATTAATTTATTATTTTGTCGTGGAACAGGTGAGGCATTGAGAGATGCAGACAGCTCTGAATTCGTTCCTATATACGAAGACAAAGATGGAGACTGGATGTTAGCTGGAGACGTCCCATGGGAGTAAGTCTATTTGTCCGTTTTCTTCAACCGAGTTACTACCTCCGTCTCACGATATGATATTTTATATTTTTTGTACATCTAAACAAATATGTAGTATCTAGTTTAACATTAAAACGGAGTAGAAGTTCCCTTTAGTTTTATTAATTTTCCTTTTCAACTATTGAACCAAAAGACCCAGATAGATTCATTTTATATAATTGAAGAACTCGTTAATAATGTAAGGGTATAATTTGTATTAAAGCAATAATCAAAGGTATAATTGAAAATTAGTAATAAAATGTTAGGACAGAAATGAAAATCGACAAAGTCTAATCTTTGGCGCAATATTTGGGCATTGGACCATGTAACTGCCGACATAAGAAACTTGTATGATAATGCTGTCGTTAGAGATGGTAGTAGAACAGGTCAGTCAGAGTCAACACAAATATATTCTTAGCATTTTCTCCTAATTAGTCCTTTATCTTTCTTCAATCACAACTCATTAGCCAAAAACTTTGCTTCTGTTATTATTTCATCCATTAATCAGAAAATCAAATCTTTAATTTTATTGTTAACCAAATTGGCATTTAATTTTTCTTCAGGATGTTTATTGAATCGTGCAAAAGGCTTAGGATCATGAAGAGATCAGAAGCTAAAGGATTTGGATTAGTGTGCAACCGAGAGGATGAGGTGGTGGTTTGATCAAAAGATTTACATAAATCTTTTGCTAATCAAAATCCAGATTAATATTAATTGTCACTTAATTCCCTTTTGTTGGTCATCGATCACATATAAATTTATTATTTATACACTATATATCTTTCTATCTCAATGTTTTGTTATTCTTGTCAAAAAAATGTTTTGTTATACTATATTAGCGATGTCCCCATTTTTATGATTCGGAATTTGGCTTAATTTCTCTAACCTTAATTTGAGGTTTAAAGGGATGATCAAAAAACCCCTCAATTAGGTTTAAAGGTTATTCATTCATGAATAGTTTGTCGCCTTTTTATTTTCATAGTTTATGTTTATTTTTAACCTATATATGGTTTAATTGTTATACCAGTAAAATCTTCAATAAAATCTATCAAAATAAAGTTTTCTAAATTGAAGTTCTCTAAAGCCAAAATACTAATTTGGGAAGATTGATCGATAAGAATTTTTTCATTTATTTTCTATTATTCTTTTTAAAATAAAATATCTAATAGTCACGTCCTTTTATCTTTATTCTATCTTTATTCTACGTAAAAAATCATATCCTTTTTCTTTAACTTCATAAAAAAAATCATTTTTTCTTTAACTTCCTTAGTTGTATTTAAAAAGAAAGAATTCATTCTTCCTAGTGCCTATACAATTTTTTTTTCTATTTTTGTTTCCAATTAAATCAACAAGGAAAATATTCATACAATCAAGAACACCAAAGCTGATGCAACACAAACAAAGACAAGATTGTTTTCTTCTTTTTCCCTAAGTAATCAGGAATTATTTTTGGTTTCATTGTCAATTTTACGATTCATTGTTTCTTTTTGTTGGCATACCATCCAATTTCTGAATAGTAACTTATGATGAAAAAGTCGCCGTATTTTAAAGTTTCAGCGTTTTTCATATCAAATTTCTTTAAAAAAATTTGAGGCAACGATTCAAGTAATACATTAATTTAAATTCACTTCTCAATTTTAATATGTGTAAAAGATTCCCTGCCGCAAATAGAAAGTGAATAGCTAGTTATATATGCCTGATTTTGCATATTATATTTAGTTAAATTTTAAAATGAGAGATTAATTTCAAAATTGTTGATGGTAAAGATATGAGAGACCATAAAAAACCATTTACTATAGTGACTATAACACGTGCATCCGAAACCAGAGGCAAGAAAGAAAAACCACTCAATTAAAATTTCAAGTAAAAGAGATGACTTTGACCTATTTGTTTGTCTGCCGCCATTAATGACAATTGATAGCTTATTATGCTAATGATAATCTCTAAGCATGAACATATATGATATATATATACACGGGATGATGAAATTTTAGGTCCCTAAACTTTTTATAGGAATGCAACTAGCTCCCGGAACTACAGTTTCATTCACCTGGATTCTTAAACTGACTTCGTTTACTCCCATCCAGCATCTGGCCTTGACGTTTACTGGCCGTTACGATTGCCACCGTGTCAGCTAAACGTGCCATTTCGTTTACACGTGGCAGATGACGTGGCAAATAACTACAGCTCAACAAATCGGCTACTTAACACGTCAGCGCCTATAAAGTCAATTAGATAAGCAGAGCAGCGTAATTGTCGGAGATTAGAGCTTTTTTTGATCTTAAATACTGTACTAATGACTTTTATTTAATTTCAAAAAACAGATTAATAGTTATCTAATCTACTCCATGATTATGTGGGTCTGCTTTTAGATTAATGGTTATCGAATCTAAAGTTATTTATTTCTTTTCTGTGTTTGGAAAAAATAAAAAATTAAACTTTCAAAAGACAAAAAAAAAGTCAGGTTCCACAAAAGTTAAACGAAGTGAAAAAAATTGGACTTTTGGGAATAAAATTGAAGGGTTGTTGAACGAATGGAGAGGCGTGCCTAAACTTTCCTTTGCTAACAAAGGTGGGAACTGGAATTTTTTTTTTTTTTACTTTAATTTTTCTGTACTTAGCCTTGTAATATTCCGATAAAGTTTTGATTTTAGGAGTTGGGGTCAACATTTTGGAGCTAAACTTTACATTTTGAGGTGGGATTTTTGTGTAACTGAAGATGGGTTCCTTAACAAATCTTTCAAGGAGAGCTATAGAGACCGAGATGCCTATTATGGTCAAGGTATTCAATCCAAACCCCCTACTGTGTTTTATTTGTTCTCTTGTTTTTCAGTTTCAATTTTGTTTTGTTAATTGTTTGATAACTAGACAGAAAAAAAAAATGATATTTTATTGATGGGTAACTGTTACATTGATCTGGTTTTGTAGATACAAGAATTGATCCGAGGAGTGAAACCTGCACCGATGTCATTGGCTCAGGTTTGTTATTAATTTGTGCTTTCTCCAATGTTGTATTGTTATGTTGTTTGGTCCTTAAAACATTGTAAGTTAGTAATAGTATAGACTATTGAGCCATGGGAACCCTATTTAGATCTCCAATGTGAAGTTGTCATTTGGTTGTGGTGCTGAGATTTTGCTAGTGGGAAGGGTTTGTTTATTCGTTTATTTTGAAAAGCACAAAAAGAAGATGATGCAGTAGATCCATTTGAAAAGTTGTCTTTTTATTTATATTGAGAGTGCTGCTCTCTGGAAACTTAAACAATTATATTCATGTGTTCCTTTTGGCTGGAGACGAAAGGTATAAACTTTCAGGTTCCTTGTCCATGGCAATAGTCTTGATCTCTATGTTGCCCAGCTTGCATTTTTTTTTTTTAACTGAACTTCGTACAATTTTTCTCGGGTGATATTTATTTAAAAGTGCCGATGGTTTTCGCTGGGAAAATAAGTTTAAAAGCCCAGATTCAAAGTCTGACTGATTTTCGAGGCTATTTATCAATGTCGTTGGCTTTGAGCTAATAGATGCGAGTTATACTCTGTTTTTGTAGAGTTTGTGGCACTAACTATATAATTTTTTTTACCTAAAAAATGTGCTTTAGGGTGTAGTATATTGGCAACCGCCCAAACAGGCCATGGATAAGGTGAAAGAACTTGTATTTGAGCCTGTGGTGAGTCGCTATGGTGCTGATGAAGGCATTCCTGAATTAAGGGAAGCATTGGTAAAAAAGGTACATTTCAAAGTTTCTGTGTAAAAGGCTAGTGAGTTCGATATGTATGGTTGATTTTCTTTCCCCCAACTCTGTATCATCTCCTTGATTCCGAGTTCTTTTTATTTCTAACATGTAATGGCTCTGGGTTAATAATTTTGAACTGGAATTGAGCTTGAATTATAACCAAGCATGTGAACTATGTGACAACTTTTCTCTGTTAATTTTGATCGAATAGTATGCAGATTGTCTTTCATTAAAATATTCGAATGTCAAAACAACATTCATTTATGCATACACCTTTTCTCATCCTTTATGAACTGATCCATCTATGTGTTGGTTTGTTTTCATGTCTCAATGTTTACTATCAAAGTCAGTTGAATTTTCGAACTCTTTCTAGATAGAGATGCCTTAGAAAGTTAAATACTCATAAACGTACATATGCTATACAGTATAGTTATATTGTTTCTTTGGTTTACAGTTGGGCACAGAAAATAAGCTGCACAAATCTTCGGTGATGGTCACTGCTGGTGCTAATCAGGTAGAAGAAGTTCTTGTTCGCGTTTTTGTTTTTTAGTAACGTTCTTTATTTGTAGGTGTAATACATGCTCTGTGGTATATTTCGCTTAATTTCAATGCTAATCTTTCTGGGAAATATTGCTAAATGTTTTAGAAACAGCAGTAAAACTTAAATAATGTACTGAGTTCCTAAAGGATTCAGTTCCTCTATGGTTCTCAGTAAAGTTGACGTTTTTCCATTCCCAACCTATGTGGCAGGCATTTGTGAATATTGTTCTTGCATTATGTGATCCTGGGGATTCAGTCGTGATGTTTGCACCATATTATTTCAATTCCTACATGTCCTTCCAGATGACTGGTGTTACCAATATTGTCGTTGGTCCTGCTAGTCCAAAGACACTTTATCCTGATGCAGGTGAGGAGCTTCTTGTACTATTTACTCAACCCTCTTTTGATTATATATTTGAAAGAGACAGCTAAGTAGGTAGTTTTCTTCAATGTGCTTTTGTGATCTTCCTTCATCTTTAGTCCTCACATCACTTGCTCTAAGACCTAAGCGGACAAGTAAATTATACCTTATATTCGATGAAGTCTGGAATATGTGAGATTTGATGTGCATAAATTTCTGCTGACCAGAGTCTGCTTCCCTTGATTCTTTAATTACCGTCCTTGACTAATTTATTTATGTTCTTGATTTTCAGACTGGCTAGAAAAGATGTTAACAGAAACTAAACCAACCCCAAAGCTTGTCTCTGTCGTGAATCCTGGGAATCCATCGGGGACCTACATTCCAGAGCCTCTGCTTAAGGTCTCTCTCTCTCTCTACCTCCTCGTTTACAACTTATAGGTATCGTTATAAATTGTTCCGACAATGAATCCGGGATGTGCTATTCAGTTTTCCTTCTTTGGGTGGTTTGTTAACTGATTCTTTTCACTTGGTGATTTTTTGTTTCGAGTAGAGGATATCAGATCTGTGCAGAGATGCTGAAGCTGGCTTGTTGTGGATAATACCTACGAGTAAGTTTTAAGCTTATAACCTCTAATGTTTGTATTGTGTTCTGTTAAATATTTTTTCATATCAACTGAAACTTTATAGAAGCTTACTGAACTGACAGTTTTATAAAACCTATGTGCAGATATTTTATGTATGATGGCTTAAAACACTCGTGTTTGGAAGGCAACCACATTGTCAACATCTTTTCGTTTTCCAAGGCTTACGGAATGATGGGATGGCGGATAGGATACGTAAGTCGTACTTTCTTGACTTTCTTTCCTTTCTCTTGAATGGATTTCCTGAAACTCAGCTAAGAATTGATTTTGCAGATAGCATATCCATCAGAAGCGGAGGGCTTTGCAACTCAAGTCCTTAAAATCCAAGATAACATACCGATATGCGCATCCATAATATCGCAGTACCTTGCATTACACTCTTTAGAAGTGGGACCTGGTTGGGTAACAGAGAAAGTGAAAGATCTTGTCAAGAACAGAGAAATTGTTAAAGAAGCTCTTTCAGCATTGGGAGAAGGCACTGTACAAGGTGGCGAAGGAGCAATCTACTTGTGGGCGAAACTACCAGACAAGTACGGCGACGACAATAAAGTGGTGGAGTGGCTTGCTCACAGGCACGGAGTGAGTGGTGATCCCAGGAAGTGCATGTGGGTGTCCAGGCCACTTGAGGATCTCGTTTGGCGGGATGATGGAGGATGACACCAAAGCCGCCGCCGAGAGGCTAAGCAAAGGATTGCAAGAATTGGTGACACGAGGAATGGTAGTGGAGTGAGAGTAACTGTATCTATGTAATGTTCATTCAACATGAACTAGTTCCGTACAATTTCGGGACTACTTAAAATAATTCTTGTCTGAAAATCATCATTAGTATGTTTTCAGATGCATGTTCAAGTTAACTCAACACAGTATATATTAGGCTATGGTATGCAACAAACTTCATGAATATGGAGTATAGATTGCTTGCCTCTTTTTTTCTTTTTCGTTTTTATTACATTAGGATTATAATGTAGTGCAGACTGCCTGACATGAATTCCTCACCTCATGGATGAAGAGTGACGTTCAAGTGATTGCTTGCCTTTCTAGTCCCAAAGTTATTGCAGGATCTCATCGTTTTAATTTATGTTGCAGTCCTTTATACTAATATTTGTAGTCCGTTAGTCCCAAATCAAATGACAAAAGAAATGAATCTAATTTGGGCCGCCTGTCGTACGTGGGCCGGTCGTTTCTGGCATGCTCTGAGCCGAGCATTACAAGTGGGCCACATCTATAGTTGGTCCCACGTAGCATTCGGGCCGGGCCGAAAATGGCCTCCCGATTTTAAGTGGGCCGCATTGTTCAGAATGTTGAACAAATTTCTTTTCAGCTTACACATTTTCTGTATTGAAGTCCTTTTGTTTTAGTAAAATATCCAAAATTATTCTCATTCGTCTATAGAATAATTGTTCAGCTGCAACATTCCCGATTAAAGTTATTTTTTGGTTAAAATACAGAGACACACTCATGTAGTATTATCATGATTTTAAATTATTTATCTCTTTTAATGTCTATGTTGAAATATATATATAGCCTTGGCATGAGAAGTTGTCCAAATATAATCCCTCGAATCCAGAAATACTTAATCGTAGAGCGTCTTGAGGTTTAATTATATATTAATGGTCAGAATTCGTTGAAGTGCATGAATGAACTGGTATGTAGCTAGTAGTCATTGTACGTCCGTTTAAATAAAGTCTGCAAGAAGAAACCAAAACTTCAATCAGAAAGAATCTGGCAGTGTAGCTCGTACTTTTTGCATATATATGAACGACCTTTGTTTGCACGGCATTAATAATAACTAAGTCGTCCTTATATTAGGACGAAGGATATCTTAGAAGAAGATCTGTGATCAGGAAGTTTTTGGAGGTGATCAACCCTTCCCCAGAGCTAATTATTTTCTTCTCTAAGAATATATAAATAAAGCCTTTTCATTTTGCCGTAACATGAAGTACAGGAGCTGTCATTGTTTTAAAAATCATTATCATGAATGTTTGTTTGTTTATTTTATCAAACTACAAGCTATAGGACATTGCATGTGCACAAGGAAGATCCATCTTCTCATTGTCATTGGAATTAAATTTAGAATTCTTAAATTTATTATTATTTTTATTATTATATTGTTAGGTCCCTGTGTTTTTGTTTTGTGTTCTTTCTAATGTCCTCTCCTCTCCACCATTTATTAGCTAGAGCTAGTTAGTGCATATATTTTATATTTATAACAGCCTGTTTTAATTACTTCATTAATTTTCCCGGCTTTCAATTTGTTGTTTCTGTTATCTTCTAATGAGTCTTAGAAGATTACTTGATTATTATAATAAAACCTGAGATTGTTTTCTTTGTTTGTTGTCATTTGTCATTTGATAGAAACCCTACAAGAGGGCTAACTTAACAATATCGCATCATACATTCCGGCCCTTATCGATTCGGGTCGATATATAACTCATCTAACCATAAAATGTTGGTTGCAGTGTACGTATATACAATATTTTTATCTTAACCCGTGATGTAGCATATTTTTTTCATTATATTTTTATAAGTATTTATGTAAAAAAATAAAATTCTAATCCCCACTACAACTCCCTCATTTTTGTACTAATAATATATAAATTGACATATAGATTCAAATATATATATATATATATATACATATATAGTTAGTTAGTTCCGTGAACATTTATAGTACTTGGATTTTTGGAGTTTCGTTGTTGGACGGAGATCGGACAGGGCATGTGTTATTATATAGAGGAATGAATATCAATCGTCTATGGTTCTACCTAAGAAAACAACATTTGAGATTGAGATTGGTTTCTGTATAGTTTCGTTCTTCATTTGTCTTTTTTGAATCGATTTTTCTTTCATAAATTGAATGAAGCTCATTTGTACGTCTTTGCTATCATCACTCCAAGCTGGATCAGAACATACGTACATGTATTGCATGTGGCTTCATCTATTTATTTACTACTACGTACTATTACAAAATACATGATAATTTAAATTTCTAAGTTCATTCGTAAGTACATATATCTAGTAGAGATTGTTGTCTAAATACATGACTATCGAGATGGCTAAAAACATCAGGAATTCTGTGATGGAGGGAGTATATATAATTCTATCGAGAAATTTTAAAAAATTCATGGTCTCAGCATAGCCGATACATTAAAATTGGTGATTATTGTTAAAAAATTAAATTTTGATAATTGTCTTTTGTCCTTGATAAACCAATATAGGGCTTTAATTATTAATGGCTCATGTTTTTTTCTTTTTAATTTATTCTTATATATACACTCCTTCTGCTGCTCTGCATCAAAATATATAATTGATATTTTGTATTGTTTAGGTTTATCTAAATAAGCATATATTTTGAATATGTTTTTGATAAAAATTATTGACTAAATACACATTTATCTGAATAAATTTAAAAATATAAAACATCAAATTTATATTTAAATGATAGTCATTCCAACTAGGCAAAGAGAATAACAAACCCAAATTCCAATTACTGTACAGGTGATAATAGACTGGGTTTCATGATAATTTTTTTTTCTTTTCTGTTTTTAATGATGAGTTAAAGACTTTGAAAATGAATTCTTGTCACATTGACTTATTCCTCATGAGGGGCGTCTGAATATTTTGTTCCCTTTACTAAAGAATCCTGCAGAGTTCATTTGTAAATATGCATTATTGATGTTTTAAAATTAAAAATGATTGGCCTGGTGATCCATCATGTATATATATGTAAATTTACGTATAACTGAATTGGGATTTAGATTTTTTACCGTCTTTCAGATACTAAATTTATGTATTGGTTTTTTAGGGCATAGAGTTGTGAAAGTAAAAAAATGGTAAGGGAAAAAAGAAACATGAAAGAGGATAGAGTGCACTTTTTGGTTTAATTTTTAGGCTATTGCTTTGGATTTATTTATTTTGTCTATCAGTTTTGAGTCCAACACATCATATTTTCTTATGCCAAGCTCTATTCACTCACTCTGTACTTCTCTATAAGTAGCTCTCTCAATTCGGATATAGTCATCTCTTGATTTAATTAACGTTATAGTTCATTACGTCTCTTGTACCGTTATTGTTTTAAATTTGACACATTGTGCAATTTAGATGATCACCTGGATCTATATGTATCAAAATCAGAATAAATAATCTACAGTCAACTCGTCGGGAATCAATCTTAATTGTACATAATTAGTTCATCCTTGGAGTTAAAGCCTAGCCCTAGATGATTACTATTATCAAAGAAAGTTATAATTAATTATTTGCATACCAACGCTATTAATCATGTAGTCGGGAGTTCATGAATTCGTTGATATAATTGGCACTTATAATCATGACTAGAAATGATTAAAACTGTTTCAGAAAGAAACGAAGTAATGTTTGGAGAACAAACAAGTGGTTGAGAAGTTTGATCAGAATCGAAACTAGGGGATATCGGACGACGAGTTAAAAGTCTACATCCTGTACATGACCAACTAGCTAGTCTCGTCGCCGATGCGGAGTGATCAGAGCTTGTCACTGGAATATTACTATTATATGTGTTTGTGCTTAGAGTTCTTAGAGTGAAGAGAATTATAAGAGAGACTAAGTTTTTATATAAAGCCCTAATCTTCATTTATATAATACTGTAATCCATATTTAATAGGAAGGATATACCTTTAATTATCTATTTAGAAGATATATATTTGAGCCTTTAAAATCAAACTAAGCGGGGTTTAATCCGAGCCTAGCCAGAATTATTATAAGATGTTTCGGACGATGTGCAACTAGACGCGTCCGATCAAGTCTAGGATCTTCCCTATCAAAAACTCACTTGGCCGTGTCGGTCAAGTCTAGGATCTTTCCTATCAAAAACTCACAATACATAACCGACCGTTCATATAATTTTTTTAGATCCGTCAATTTTGCTACTTTCAAGCATCATTTTCTAATTCTAACATGAGGCCGGCTTTAGGCGTGGCGTCTTTCAATCTTCACCATTCAATAGTAACAAAAGCAATGTCTAATACATACAATTGACATATTGATCAACAAATTATAACTAGCAAACGTGTAGCATCCACGAATGTGCATGATTGGATTGGAAATTCTCAGGATGTCAATTTGTGTTATACATTTTGGTATATCTTCATTTTAGTCTTACATGCATGCAAAAGAAGTTCAAAGTTGTCGATTAATCTATAAAAGTGGCTTTATCTAACTAGGCAAAGTAATGCCATGCAAATTAATTAACGGCGGATAAAAGGACACGAGCCGTCATATATAGTACTTTAGCCGCGAGAAAGATCTATTAGTGTCTCTCTTTCAATTGATCAATATCCAGTTACTTCTCTCATCATTATCGCCCTCTCTCGATCTTATTGCTTCGTTTGTTGGGAGAGGTAACTCTAAGTAATAAAAACAAAGGTGACCTTTCATGATTGAAGTAGTCATGCACCTTATAGTATAATTATTATAAAATGAAACAAAAGTATATATATTTGTATGCCGTCCAATGATAATTTACCATTTAAAATTATAACACATCTACTATATTTTGGCCAGTTGGAACTTGGAACGCGGACCCTTTATTTATATGGTCATCATGGGTAATCATAATTTCTACTCATCTATTCATAAAAAAAAATTCTACTCATCTTCAGTTTGTAGTAATTACTATCGAAATACACTATAATTTCATTTCTTAGTTCATTCATTAATTTATGCTTATATAATTAATTTATAGTTTATGGATATATAAATTGATGAATGAATTTAAAATAAAAATATAATGTATATATATTTTGATATTTTGATATATAGAGAGTAATAATATATGAGATAATAGTACTTTTAATATTTTAAAAATGAATTTAGCTAACAATTTAATATCTCGTGACGCTTTCTTAACACTTTCATATCTCTCATCAAATCTATCAAATTCATACCATTTGCATTAACGTGGGTCTTATTCACGTTAAGTCTACTATAGTTAGTGCCATATAAGCGACCATCACCTATTATTTCAGACAAATATACTAGCATCATCATAATCGGCCTTTAACCTTAGATCTACACCAAACGGTTTAAAAGTTGAAAAATCCGACACTATCGCGTCTTCGCCTCATCGAAACGAGTGCAATCAATACCGAAAAAAAAATTCTAAAAATCCGGCGACCCTTGAAGGCGTCGTCGATGGTGGCAGGATTAGGAACTTTTATAGGAAGGTTGATGATGCGGACATGTCATATTTCTTGGTCAATAGGTGATATGTCGCTTATATGGCCATGAGGCTCAGGGTAGACTTAGCGAATAGAGGCTGCCAGATAGATAAAAGATATGAGTTTGTTAGGCCAAATTTTAGACAAAAAAATATAAAAGTGTTGAAAAAAGCATGAAATGCCAATTTATTAGCTAAATTTATTTTGAGATGCTAGATGTTATTATCCCAATAATATATTTATGTAATAAAATGAAAAGATACAGTCAATTATAATGCTATTCCCCTTGTGTTACTAAAAAAATGAAAAAGAAAAGAAAAAGTTGTTCTATTTTCGGGATGGAGTCGAAACCCAGAAAAATTATGAGAAATTATTTGTATAAAATTTTAAAAATCGTAATTTTTTTTAAAGATTATGAGATACATACATTCTGCAAAATTAAAAATATCCTTTTAGTGGGCACCACTTGTAAAGAGCTCCTTACAATCAGCTTAATGTATATCATAATATTAGGTGTCAGCTTTTATACGTTTGTGAACATTTTAATTATCAATATTTTATTAAGATAATAGTATATAAAATGATTAAATAGATTGATAATATAACCACGGGCGGAACCGCGCGAGACCTGTTAGCCAGTGGGA